>VCRD01001285.1:2166-107974 GCA_006783055.1 Trinorchestia longiramus
CCACTGCAGTGAAGTCTACTAGCTAGACATGCGTTGCCACTGCAGTGAAGTCTACTAGCTAGACATGCGTTGCCACCACAGTGAAGTCTACTAGCTAGACATGCGTTACCACCATAGTGAAGTCTACTTGTTAGACATGCGTTGCCACCACAGTGAAGTTTACTCGCCAGACATGCGTTGCCACCATAGTGAAGTCTACTTGCTAGACATGCGTTGCCACCACAGTGAAGTCTACTCGCTAGACATGCGTTGCCACTGCGGTGAAGTTTACTCGCTAGACATACATTGCCACCACAGTGAAGTCTACTAGTTAGACATGCGTTGCCACTGCAGTGAAGTCTACTAGCTAGACATGTGTTGCCACCACAGTGAAGTCTACTAGCTAGACATGCATTGCCACCACAGTGAAGTCTACTAGCTAGACATGCGTTGCCACTGCAGTGAAGTCTACTAGCTAGACATGCGTTGCCACCACAGTGAAGTCTACTAGTTAGACATGCATTGCCACAGCAGTGAAGTCTACTAGTTAGACATGCATTGCCACCACAGTGAAGTCTACTCGCTACTTTGTAATCTATTTAGACCTGTCATTTTAATAAATATGACATGATCTCATCAAAAAAGATGGCATTCATCTTGGTGAAGTTGGACAAGCTAAACTGGAGCAACCTATTTTTCACTTCGAAAATTATATGTAGTGTATGTACATCATGCTATTAATATTATTATTCATCATATTCTTATCAACATCATTTGCTATTATAAGTTTGTTATTTAATTTCTACACAGCATATAATTTTGAATTAGATATCCGGAATACAAGTAGAATTACCAAATGGTATAGTTGGGTATGAAGTAGTGAATCATAATGATATATGGTTTACGACCTTCCAAATCTAAGACGTATATTCAATAAAATAACTTTTTTCAATCGAATAATAAATTTTTGTTATCAATTCAAAATCTCGCTGAATTAGAGGACAATTTGAACCACTATAATCTTCGGGCAGATTTATCTATCAAATTGCTAGGCTTCTGCTTTATAATTTCTACTCATGATTTAGGAAACTGACAGCCGTGCTTATCACGTCTAAGTCAATATTACTTTTCAGAATGAGCTTGCTTATCTCAGCTTGCTGGCTTCGACTGCTGAACATAGCATTATACTTCATGGGATACAGTTGAGTTACATAGAGAGGTTGTCTGCCTTCATTATTACTCCATAAATGGATCCCAATGCTGTAGGTGTGAGCTATGTTCTCACGGGATCGGTGTAGCGATGAAAAACGGAGCGGAAATATTCCCTTGATGGGAATCAAGGTTTTAAAACAGTGACAAGTTCACTGTAACTGATTGTGAACTGTAAAAATAATTAAGCTCTTAATGCATTGTTTGTGGCATCATGCAGCAGCTTTACGTTTTACTTGTGCCAGGGAAAAATTCTCAATCGACCGACGTAAGTTCGTGACGAAGGATAACTTGAGAATCGTTTATGAGGAAAGAAATGGCCAAAAGATTATGGGCTTTTTAAAATCCGGTCAAACCCACTGTTTTTTTGAAATTACAGTTGTGAACTATAAAGTTTCATCATGAATATGAAGAAAAAATTCATAACACGCGGCGAGACATGTTTATGACAGTGCAACAGAGCAGTTGTTTTTAGTTATGTGATGGAGTTTTTACAACATTTCTGCAGGTTCCAATTCAAGTAAAGGTTCAAGCTCAGAAATGGAAAACATTCAGAAGGATTTTTTATTGTCATTCTGTCGTATAATTAATATTTTATGAACTCATTCTATTTAATGAAACTACTTTCTGTTTAACAAGAACAATAATCAAAACAGTCTCAAGCTGCGGGAACAATGGGATTACCACCTATAATCATTTTAATTCATCTATAGAATTTAATCAGCTATAAAGTCGATGAGCCTAGAAGGGAAGAAGAATTTTGTTTAATCAGCGTAGCGTATTTAAAACAAGCAATAAGCGCCAAAGTTAGACAGAAGTGAACAGGAATGGCATCCAATGAGCCTGGTTTATTGAAGCGTTCCAATACGTTCCCTAAATACGGCCTGTGAGAAGTGAATTGGTCGTTGTCTTTGTGACACCTGCGGTTCACAACACGACGTCACAGCCACGCTTCGGCGTTTGTCTGACATTTTCATCCAACAGTCATGGCAGAAAAAAGAAAGAGATAAGAAAACTAATGTTTTGCATTACAGAATCAAACACGAATGTCGTGCTTGCAAGTCGTTCAGGATTTCTGAATGTGAATATTATGCTACAAGATAGGATCCTTAATCTTTGTTTGCCTTTAGAAATCAAGATAGGTAATTGGTGAATCTCCTTTCGCTGCTGAGCAATCTACGAATGTCCTTCGCTGCCTGATATGCTGGAATCACTCGAAATAAAAGAACTGATTTGTGTTGTGCACTTAGCATGTGGATAGTACAAACAAATTCTATCTCTAAGTTAGAGATTATGCGCTCAAAAACCATACCAAAATCACCCTTTGAACAAAATCAGCGATGAATGTTACAAATACGTGATGAACTATTATTTGAAAAACAAGGAGCGAACTTGATTAGTGGCATCTGTGTATCTTGCATTATACTTGACATCTTGAAATAATCTGAGAGTCTTATTTAGCATTGAAATTGGATGCCTTTAATAAGTACACGTAGTCGGTCACAACCCTAGAACTGCACAGCGGAATGTTATAAAAAATATTTATAATAATGGTCATGCTAGGAAGGGCAGGCTTTCATCGGAATTAAAACTAAATTAGTATAAATTTTCAAAAGAATCTGTATTAGGGAGCCACTTTTTGTAAATTCTTCGGAAAACTGAGGTGCTTAAAATTCACTGTAGACTCATCAGTTTGAATGTATCTTATGCCTTCTTATTGAAAAATAAGTAAAATAAAATAATTCTTGAACTTTTAGTTTCATTACTTTTTAAGCAAACTTCATTAAAAGTCTGATTCATTGAGAAGACACAATATTTTTCCTTAGAGTGAAGTTGATGAAAATTATTTTCTCCAGTTCGAGAGTGTTGTGTTTTTACCAACATTATTTCCGATGAACCAACTTATGAGTTATGAACATGACTGCCTCTCTGTCTAAGAACACTTTTGCGTCTGTCTGATGGCCTGCTTGTGAACTTCCTTGAAGCAAAACGTTTAGGTATAGGCTCCTAAAGACAAGTTACCTTGTAAACCTTCAGGAAATACTGATAAGCCTATACCAATTATTAAATCAAACGACTGCCTCGGCAAGCTGGAAAAAGGACCCGAGTGCTGTATTTGTTGATATCTCAGGCATGAAATGGGATGTTGTATCCAAGGCTGGAACTAGGCATGCAAGGAGGCGCATAACCAAGTGACCCCCTGGAAGGTATTGGACTGCAGGCATCATAAGAAGTCCAAATTTGAATTTCACGTAGCACTATGTTTTGTGGTTTGGTGTGCATGTTTTCCATCATACATGTTTATGAATGAGAAGTTTGTGCTAAAATGGCAAGCAGAATCCGAATGTGCAAAAATTGAGACATTTTTCCGTGTATTAATGACATAGCGAAGTTTATTGTGACTCATGCTTAGATAATTTTATTTCTGCGTAGGTAAAGAATAAGTGGGTTTTCGGTATTTGCATTTGTAATGAACTATTTATTCAACTGAAAATTGTATATCATCACTAAAAACCCATCACTAAACGTCTTGCCTTCCATTAAATTGGTCATTGAACTCTCACTGAATGTAGCAAAAAGCCAAATTACTTAAGTGAAGCCATAAAAACAGCATTTTGAACTCTTGCTTCACACCTTTGAGTTTTTTCTCGCATCGAACAAACATTAACAAAAAATACACATAAACAACAATTCTCTACGCCATAACCTCCACGAGAATAGTAGTTAATACGAGTATAGAGATACTCCACGGAGCTGACTTGCAACCAGTGCCAGAGGCAATGAGTTTTTGCTTCATTGACCGTTGCTGCTGTCAAGTCTCGTAACGCTGACAAGCTCCTCATTATACATACGTCCCTCTTTTTGTGCATCTCTGGCGTCGAAGGAGCTTATAATCTTCGGTATTTCCTTCGATAAGCAGTTCTCGCAACCGATCTTTTGGAGGGATGGTGCACGTCACATGGGGAAAGAGGTAACACGCCATTATGTTTCTTGCATCTTTTCAGTTTTTCATCCTGAAAATTTGATCAATCATAGGCATTACGAAACAAAAAAAATGGCTCTCATTGACGGTGCACCTGCTTTCGTGGTAGCAAAAATCGTTCAAAGTAAAGTCAGAATGTAAATTTTTTTCTGGTTTTGTTTTGCTGGAATATAGAATTTTATTTTGCACTTTCCCAAAGATTTCACGGCAATTTTCAACAAAGAAAGAAATCTAGTAAATAGCAAAGTTTTCAGTACGTCTAGCATTACAGCATGTAAGGAGGAGCTTCCATTAGGAACATATGAATCAGTTGACAAATTTTTCCGATATTATTTGCATGTTATCTTCCCTTTAACATTTGGTATTCACAGATACGAAAGACTGTTGGAACACTTCGTCACTAGCAAGCCGCATAAAGAGGGTTCAAATTGTTGGTACGCAGTCATTTATCCAATTTTCGGTTACGGAAATTGCTTTTTCGTTGCGTCCATGGCTGCATGATGAGAGGCAGGGCTGCAATGCTCATCCAGTCCACTTAGTCCAGTTAATGCCAGACGCTTTTATTTTATGGCGAAATTCTGATAACGAAGGGAATTTGTTGGGAACGAATCATCATACAGGAATGCATATTTTCCAAGAAATGTATGTTTTACGATATCCCAATGGGATCCGACACTCTGTGACTCAAATAGTCATATGTAAATTAAATGACAGAGATTTTTATCATGTGGATAAACTCGAACAATAAAGTAAATTGGCTAAAACACGATACAAGAATGCATATTTTGCAAGAAATGTGCCCTTATAAACTGTGTGATAGAGAGTTTTGAATCGGATGGTTGAGTGTTTTGGCTCTATTACATTGGATGACTGGTACTGCTTTTTCAGAGTCAGTATCTGAAACATCAGGGATAGAACTCGCAATGCATACGAATATAACTACTATACCTTCATTATTTTTATCTCTAAAACCCGGAACAAACCCTGCAAGGGTATCCCGATTACCAGCTATTGCTTGATCTCCGCTGGAACTTGCAATATCTAAAACAGCTCATTTAATAAAATGTTCTCCAAAAAAGATGTAACTTATGAACAGTATAAACTCCTCCAAGGACGACATTTCTAAAAGCATTACATTCAAATAATATGAACAATTGAAGTGATGTGGACTTTATGACTTAGACGAACGGAAATACCTCTATAATAGCATGAGAAGTAGTTTAATTCAGACCAGCTTATGATCTCTAAAAGGATTTCAACAGATTGCTGTTTCACCAATTGCAACAACTCAACAATAGCAGCAGCTGCAACTTGCTGCAACTGCATTCAGAGATACATTACGACAACCCATGCAGAAACAACTGCAACAAAATCCATATCTACATCACAATAAAACATAAGCAAACACAAAGAGTTTTAACTTCCACAGTTGCAACACCCACAGCAGCAACACCCACAGCAGCAACACCCACAGCAGCAACACCCACAGCAGCAACACCCACAGCAGCAACACCTACTGCAGCAGCAATAAAGAAGGCTCTTTAGCAGCGATGGCAGGGCAGTGTCTCGCTGTTTACAACGCACAAATTATAAGCTCTTCTGCTCTGCCACCAAAGTCTCGCTTCTCCTCCAAAACCTGTTTTCTGAAACAGGAGTTTTCGTACAATGACCTGCCAGTTAGTGGATCGCTACAAGAACTACAAGTTTGTTCTGGATTTCTAGAACAACTAAAACGGAGTCTTTTGGATACGTACAAGAACTTAAAGCAGTTTGGTAAATGAGGCTAAATGAGGGTTTTTAATGGTTATTTTTCCATTAACTCACGTGCCAAAAAAAGTAAAGGTGAATTTTGTCTACGATTTTACTTGGTTTTAATGCCGAAAAGAACGTCATCCTCAGACAAGAATTTGAACTGAGACAAAGATTCATTCTTCGCAGTACTGGCATCAATGTAAGTTAATGAAGTGCTTAATTATAATAACTTGTAAGCTTCTCAAAGACGTCTTTTCAAATATGAATGTGAAATCAATAAAAAACTCCCGAGAAACAAGTCTCATTCAACCGGAAACTAGAAAGGAAATTGTGGGATTTGAATCTCATAAACTTTTAGAACTGTTGGAATAAAGAAGCGGTTTTCGAGGCAACAACCATCGCTGTTAAGTTTTTGTCGTTGTTCTGTTTGTTGCTGTTAAGTTTTTGACCTTATCGACGCCATTATTTCCAGCAAAAGAAACGAGAAGATTGACGTTATCAAATTTTGAAAAAATAAAGATTTGTATAAAAAACAGGCCCATTTCGGATCGTAGACTCATTTATTGACAATAATAATCATAGGTTCAGTGAAAATGTACTGAAACTGAATCAATACTTAATTTATCCATCATTAATTTTTATATAAGTATTACAGGTCACAAAAATTTCAAAGCCTTGGTAAATAAAAAATCAGCATTAATAGTTCAGAAAAGCTTAGAGTAAACAGTTAAAAAAAACTCAGAGTAAACACTATACCTATACGACAGTAAATTTCTTTCTAACTTCCCTGTAAGTTTCGTGCTCGAATTATCGTGAATACTTGCCAATATTCGCGCTCGAGTTACTGTGAATATTCGTGCTTGAATTACTGTGAATACTTGCCAACATTTGTGTTTGAGTTACTCGGAATGTTCGTGCCTGAATTACTGTCAATAGTTTCCAACACTTGTGTTTGAGTTACTCGGAATGTTCGTGCTTGAATTACTGTCAATAGTTTCCAACACTTGTGTTTGAGTTACTGCGAATATTCGTGTTTGAATTATTGTAATTATTTGCCAACATTCGTGCTCTAGTTACCGTGAATACTTTTCATCGATGTTACAATACATGCTCGCTCCAGTTGGCTTCCAGATTTAAGTTTTAATTATGGTTAATTAAAACAATGCATGTTGTTAATTAATGCATGGTTAATGGTTATGGTTAATGTTGTCAATGCATCTAGACAACAATGAATGCCATTTAGTTATCTAGTAGGTGCCACTTTATTATTTTCTGCAGGAAACAACTGTTTATAAAAACTTGTTGAGGAAATAGGTTCGAGTAACGTAAATGCCAAAGCCGCCTCTGAGGCTGCCCCGTTAAAATCTAATCTTTCCTTGTAGTTCAGTCCTAAATGCACGTACAAATACTGAAGAAATATCGAGTATGAACCTAACAAAAAATCTTGTTGCAGCTGACGAAACTGTTTTTTTATTTTGATTGGGTGTATAATTTTTCTGCAAACGGCTTAGTGACAGATGAAAACGTTTCTTTCGAGCGCCAGCATCTGCGTCACATCCTGTTAGACTGATAAGCGTCTGTGAGTCTTTCCAGATCTCTTTGCCTTTGTTTTCTGATAAATATTCTTTTACCTCGATATATACTTATATTTAACTACGAACAATTTCCTCTGGAGCATGTCCTTCAAATCTGAAACTTAAGTAGTAATATTCTAAAAGTCATAATGTATGATAGTTTAGGTGTTTGAATGCTACAAGATGCATATGGTTGTTTATTTTGATAGTAGAATAAAAGAAAATTGGATTGCATAATCGGACGGTTAATGAAAAGAACTAACAACTGTATCCAACTGCTGCTGCTGGTTAAAAGTATTGTAAATATTCCTGATTTATTTCAGCTTAAATATAACACTGTGTATACTGTTATGGTCATAATACTTTGGAAAAATTCAATCTAGAGCTAAACAGGAAGTAGCTATAGGTTAAATTTCTATGTATTCAGATTTTAGTGCAACAAAAGTCATGTTCGAAGCTCTTCGATGAATTTTTTAATTAGTAATAATAAAAATTATTTGAAATAGGTCTGAATGTCTTAAGTGTATCTACGTCTACCTTTATACGCACACAGGTTAGAAATAAATTAATAAACATATATGTACATCCCATATGCACATGAATGTACGCTGTCAGTGTATTTATATCGATGTTATCTAAATAGGGGCCCACAGTCTTGAATTAAATGCATAAATTAATATCTTAGCTTCGCATAATACGTACGTTAACATTCTTCCTTCAGTCTGGCAGAATGGACCTCAGCTATGTGCACCAAATAAGGTTGCATGATGGGATTAAATCAGCCGAGATATTTCCACAAAGTTTCTGGTTGGATTCTAAGGTTGTCGTCATATTTCATTTTCCATGGTCCAGGCGCAAGTTTGGTGGCGGAGGTGAAAGACTGACCTCTCTGTCTTCTTGGTCTCGGGTCTTGTTTTCAACGTCCATTGCGGTTGCTTCCCCAGAGGCACGTGCTCAGCTCTCGCAGGCTTTCTTTTTTGGAATCACTCAGTGTTTTTTAGGTGAAGCTGCTTATTCTGAGTCTTTTTACACCTCTGCTGGTGCTGCTGGGAGCGTGACCTGCAGGCATCGTCGACCTCGCCTCCTATCTGCTCCTCCACCTCTCACACGCACATCTTTGTAGGGCGACACGCCTGTTGAAGTTCTCTGCATGCAAGGCGGGGTAAAAACAGTGTCAGGAGGTGTACTGGTCATCGAAATTTATTCAATGAAATTCGTTTTCGGTGGTTGAAACCAGATGCATTTTCAAAGGCGTGTAATATCCAGAATTTGCTCTGCTTTTCCATCATTTTTATAGTGTGCACACAGCAGCGGCACTCAGGTGTATGATTATAGGCTGATGCAGTGATCATTATAAAGTAGAGTAACGACTAATGAGATACAAAATTCGAATAAAAATACTACTCGTGATCCAAGGTCTGCAAGCTTTCTGTTGCAACTACACAGGGCTGATTGTAGGTGGATTAAACAGTTCACAAAAAGTGGACACAAACTCTTTTTTTAAAGAAGTTTTAAGAAAACGAATGGTATTTTTACTTGAAAACTAACAGTAGGTCAAATGAGATATGTGATAAAACCTAGTCATATAGGTATTAGCATTATGATACGGAGGTTCATAGCAAAGTACAAAAGGAACAAAACAGTAAACTAGGTCAATCATTGTCCTGATATATGATAAATGCTTAATAACAATTTGCAATAGGTATTTTTGCATCATAGAAATTGCAAGGTCAAGAATAAAATCCTAGTTAATGGAATTACATATTGCTCTGATCCCAGTTGAACCTCTATCTTGAAAATTTGAGAAATGAAGGACTGTTTCATTTCTCATACTAATGAAGTATGATATTTTTTATTTCTTTCTAGTACTAGAAGAGCTAGAAGAAGAAAGAAGAGCATAAGAAGGATCCTTGAAGAACAGGGTCTTAGCATGATCGTAAAAATGAGTTTGTATTATAATGCGACTGTTCACACAGTTGCAAAGTCTAGGGACGTTGGAAATGAGATGAATAAGATCATGGAAAATAAATGTGTTGAAACTAGATACTTTATTATTATGGAAGAATAGAAAAGATTTGATAAAGTAAAGAATAAGAATGTCCAAACCAGGACAGATGGTGAGCGAGTTCGATAAGGTAAAGAGCAGAGTGTTATAGTAGTTTGGATCTCAGAAGAGCATAAACTAGTAGCGTTTAGGTAAGAAAGTGATGAAGTCGGCAGTGTGAAACAGGTGTGCTGCATTGATAGAGCGAAGAACAGTAGCTGGAGGTGTGAGGGATGGAAGAGAAACGTCAACAGCGAATACAAAGGTTTGTGCTTTGGGAGTACGGAGCAGTGATTGTCTGCTGATTTCTGCTTAGTTGTTCGGGGTGCAGAAAATTTATCTGACTCATGTAGGTGTGATTAAAGCAAAATTGAAAAAATGTATTTATTTTGAAATGTACATACGATATGTTTTTGAACCATTTAATATTTTTGTTTTGTGAACATATTTTTCGTTTTTTACTCTTTTTCACTTTGACTGAACCTACAAATGAACCAGATCATTTTGTTGCACCTTGTATGACTTAGCTTCAATTGAAGCCTGGTTTTACGTTGTATTTGTTTTCACTATATGCACATGATAAGAAACCTCGACATGACTAGCGACTAGAGAGTTGCTAGACCATACAGCAGAACAATAGCAAATAATTTGAACTATAATAAAACTGGCCTGGGGGCATGGATGAAAGCCCGTGTATTAACTGATATAGGATGCTAGATCTGTCTCGTCTGTGGCTTTCCATCTCTCTCCTTGTAATGTAGTGAGTAGTGTTGAGGTTCATTATTGATATTATTAAGGTAAGAGATAAGATCCATTCGAGACTAATACTGACTTGTATAAGTTTCTTGATATCTGTGAGAGTAATTACTCATATGTTATAAGCTGAGCATAATTCTATGTCTTGTGCAACTATTGTTCATGTGACATGACTACATCACATGTAGAGATGCATCACATGCAAAGGTGTGTAATGGGAACATCGAGGCAGATGTAAAGATACATCACGTAGAGATATATGTGATATGACATACATCACATCAGATGTGGAGGTACATCACATTACATCCGATGTAGAGATGCATCGCATGGAGATGTATGTGACATACTTCACATCAGATGTGGAGGTAAATCACATTACAACCGATGTAGAAATGCATCACATAGAGATGTATGTGATGTGACATACCTGTACATCCCATCACATTTGGCCTGGAGAGAGAAAACTGCATAGGATGGATGAGTGGACCAAAATTTAATTACCAAGTGAAAATCAAGACATAGTTGTCAATTTTGACTTGTCATTTGGATGATTGTTCGCGAAAGTTTCAGCCAACCTTGATGTTTTGCAGCAGGCTAGTTCAATGGTTCGGTGAGTTTGGAATTTTCTATTGACGAACATTTCACACACTGATGAGCTGTTTTGAATTCTGCAACTTCAGTCAGTGGAACAAAGTTTTTCATGGTAGCGTGATTTAGAATATTCAAGAAATATTCGCATTATTTATGAATGTTTTGAAGAATATAAGTCCTAATATATTGAATTAAAAATTACCATTGTGTGCATTTGGATATATTTCTATCAGATATAATTGGATACCGGACGGGTTTTAAATGAATTTTTCTATGTATATTGCATTCTGTGCTCTTCGTTTTAATTATTTAACTAGAAATTCATGAAAAATAAACCCACTTGGATGATAAACTTAGATGAATTCCATTCTGAAAAGTTCTGAAACAAGTAACAAATTTTTGCTGTGCGATCATGTAATTTTAATGTATTTGTATTCTGAAATTCAAATAAAATTACACAATATTTTCTCCAGCAATAAATGAGCACATAGCACCAAACTGGTTTCAAAACGTCAGGATTTTATCAGTTTGAAAGGAAGTATAAGTGAGCACACGAAAATAATAAAACCGTATCGAGGTTCTGTGACTCAGAAGCTATTAAGCTCAAAAAGTCCAAAAGCGCATTTTTCATTTCGAAATCTTCATTTAATTATTCATTGAATACCCGTCATTTTTATTTTCATTCACAGCCCGCTTAGAACTTCTAATCCCAATTAAGGTCAGTTTTACTCGCTAACAATAGACTTTAAAAACACTTATAATGGTAAAAAAGGCTGCATCTCCTCCGGAACACGAAAAAATCCGAAAATAAGTGTTTTGTCTCTTGTTGATGGCACAATGCGGTTTTGGGCAGCTTTATATGAAAAAAGGCCTTCAAGTAGATCGTTTGTCTGAGCTGCCGAAAAAATTGATTGGGTTTAGGGCTGCTAACAAGGCGGTGATTGAGTGCTCTCGCCCTGGAGCTACCTCGACGTGGTCGGGGCAATCTGTGGACGTTGGGCGGAGGATGTCAATAGCACAGCAGATTATGGACATCCGCTCGCACCTTCCAAACAAACTTCCCTGCTCCAGCGCCGGACACACGGGGCAGGTGGCGGTGGTGCACGCATTGTTTTCATACGTCGATGTCCTTGTCGTAGGGCGAAAGAAGCAAAGAATCGTGAGCGAAGAACTTTTGTTAAGATATAAGGGTGTGTTGACACTTTTGGAGTCTTTCAAAGCATCAGCATGGATCATATCGAACTTGTATATGGCTTTAAAAACGCTGGTATTTAGGAAAGCCAAGAACAGGGTTTAAAAATAATATGGAGCATTTTAAAAAAGATTGGAAGGCGAAAAATCGATTTCTATAAATGCATGGTAGAACCGATATGTTTTTAATTGAACTATTGCTAGTTAAGTATTCTCAAGAAAACGGGGAGAAATATTAACTTAGCTTAAAGTTAAGAGCATGGTATGCGCAGTTTATTCTGGTGCTTACGCTTGATTAATATTGTACGCTTTTCTACAAGCCTCTTAAACGATCATATAGAAGACCCAACAGCGACTCAATGACACGTATAAGAGATTTGAAACTTAAGATACAAATAAAGTTTTGACATTTAGCTGCCCTTTCAGGAGTGGACACCACTGCTAATTATTTTCTTCTTGACACAATGAGGAAGTTTGAGTAATGTGAGCTAATCAGTGTAAATGAGATCAGCGAGGTCGAAACAATAGTTAAATAAATTCTAATTTGCTGCGTTATTTGATTATTAGCAATTTACTGTATTAAATTCTGGTTCTTACGAATCTTTACAGAATAATTAAATTAATTGCTTATTTTTAATTTTAGCTTGTGCATTTAAATCATGAGTTCATGAAAGAGTTCAAAATATCTGTAATTCGAGTTTAATGTATTTGGTAAGTTGATTTTTGGATTAACGATTTTGATATTTTTAAAACAAGATAATTTTAGTGGCTTGAAGAGGCGTAAAATAGGTTAAGGAAAACTAACTTAAAAATTCAAAACAAAATTCGATCCTCACTAATGAATCTTAGAACTCTTACCTGAAATTTACAGCTTTTGAGGCATTTTGAAAGTTGATAACTGCAGTGATTAGAAGAAATAGGCAATTACTCAAGCTTGAAATAAGGCTGGTTTACTAATAACTGACCGACAAAATGATTCAACTGGATGATTTCATTAAAGCCGAGCCTAATGAAAAATGAACTGCTGCAGCATGCATTCAGTTTCAGTAAATCCCACGGACTTTCAATAGAAAGTTCAATAGCTTTTCTAGGACTCTGCTTCATAAGTCATACTTTGACGTCGCTACAAAAGCAGACTTTCAGGGCAAAGGTACAGAGGTATTTTCGTCAGAAAGTTTTCTTAATAGAGCCTTTGTTAAAAACTCACAGAGCTGAGGGCTTTTCCTGTTACCTACGACACGTTACAATTGAGTCCCACTTACCGAATTGAAAGAACTGTGACAGGTTATCATAAGGAGTCGTGCGCATAATAAACGATGTGATACTAGTGAACTAGGGGCGAAAAAATTTCTCGAGATGAAATAGAGTGTAATGCTGTTATTTTGAAGGGTAGCCCGTATTCGGTGGCAGACAGATTTGTAATCTAAATGTTCGATTTAAAAACGTTTTAACGTTTCATGTCGGACACCTACAAACTTGATTTGTAATTTCTAAAATTTGCAAGCGAAAAACTAGGATTTGTTCAAATTGCAGGACCCATGAGTGACTTGAAATTATTCAACACCAAGACCGTACTCATAATCTATAGACAGTGTTCAATGTTGCTAACGCTATGTTAAAAAAAGAAGAAGACAGAGTTTTTCATATGGGAGTGTAGTAAAAAGACTGCATAATTTCACGTATTAAATATACGACAGTAATAACCGTCAGATTTAATGGGACGCAATGACTTACGAAACCTCTTTCACGGAGCTTGCTCATTTTTTGTGGAATCCTACCAATTTTAGTTAACTGAAGATCAGTTGAACTCCATCTCAATTTCTTGATTAGTTATAATCTTTTCTTTATTTTTGAAACCACGTACTATTCCTCATAAAGATCGTAGCCTTTTTATCGGCTGCACTTTGGGTGCGACTTATATTTGTCACCGGACGTCTTTTGAAATTTCGTGTTCGTCTCGAAGTTATCGATACATAAATCATCTCCGTTTTGGTAATAATACACAATTTTGCCTATTGCTGGGGTAATCAGAAATGTTCAGTACTTTCTCACCAAACGTAAACTGCAGATTTCATCCTGGAAATCCTACCCTTTTAGACGACAATAATTTAAAAGAACATCGAAAGACGAAGAAATTAAATTTTTAACATTTGGCTAATCTTGTGTTCCTTAAAGAAGCATACATGAAGAAGTTGGAAGGTGTAATGTTTTTAATTCATTATTTCTGGTAAAGCGGGATTATTTTGTCCATATCTTTTATTTTAACTAATATTCCACTTATTCTTTTTACAAGTTTATCGAAATAATATTTGAGAAACTCATCTTTAAAAATGATTATTTTAACAAATAGAATAATTTCGAAACAGCTGGGAAAGTTACTGCACGTTAGAATACCATTACTTTTACCAATCTGTTTTACTAGCAAAACAGATTTTTAGATAACACAATAAATCAAAACAGAGGTAACCAAAGAAAGAAATACGCAAAGTTAATCAGTAGAAAATCTTTTCTTTTCTAGATGGTACTAGAAAATTTCTAATACCGGCTTTCGTAATTGAGAAAACAATTGTTAGAAAAGTTTCACAACCAGTAGAACTTAGTCCAGGTTCGGCTCATGACAGGTTTTTCATATTCTAGATGAAGCTTAGCATTGCATGCTCACTGTTCGAGTTTATCTAAATATCCTTTCAGAATTTTGCGTTCAAGTCTAACAAAATTGTGAGCTTAGATATTAGAATACCTCAATATGTTGGTGGGGCCCCAATTTGATTGTATTAACGCATTGAATGTTATGCAACTTCGAATGTACTCATAAAATTCTCAAATAATGACAGCGAATTTTGAAGGTAAAAAATAATGTTAATGCCGCAATGAATGAAAGTTAAAGCTTCTACTGATGCAAATTTCAAGAAAACGACACCACTGCGTGATTTTGTACTTCGAATTAGCTTTTTCAAAATTTTCGGGAAATGCATTTTCTGCCGGAAGACAACCCCATGTTCTATTTCGCCATAAGTTCCATCGACGCCAATCTTCTTACCTGAAGTGCCTCTATCAGGAGTGTTATCGGGAGCCATTCTTCAGTAGCAGGGCGTAAAAATTAGCCGGGTATTGTCGAAACGTCTTTCATCCGATCATCGAGACTCCAGGGCACCGATTCCCCCGTGACTCAGCGATATTTGGGCCGGCGATAAGCCTCCTGCTTCATCACTGAACAAACAAGCGCAGGAACAAGATACCATTTTAATTTGGTGGACGGGCCCCCGACCTATCTTTTTACCCGCATCGCTATTGGCTCGATGTTTGCTGTCCAAACAGTTCCAGGATACAAATTTGGCGAAGAATTAAAAAATTTGAGACTTGAGGGTTCGTAGATCCCATGGTGATTCGATCCATAGTGTCCGCTAATATGAACCACAGTTGCCTGATTTTCTGGTCCAAAACAAAGACCAATTATTATAAAAATTCTGTAAGTGATCTTAAAATGGCAGTTCTAAATACATTGACATTCCATCGAATCATACAGAAACTAACATCTTAATGTTATTCGAAAATTGGAAGTTTCCTCCTTTTATTCATTTAGTTGCACTCATTTTTGAAGTATTCGTTCATAATCGCTGGCTAAATAGTGATTCAAATCGTCGCTAACAGAAACTTACATGAATGTATTCTAAAGAACTCGTTAAAAACAACACTTGACTTTCATTCATATCATACAGTTAATAATCTAGAAACCACCCCAGCTTGACCAAATAAGGAACAGGAAGCTTCCATTTTGGTCCGTCACCATTGATTATCTCCATTCACACAGCCAGAAAGAGATACTAATGTTTGCTCTGATGAACCAGAACATTTTTCTTCATCTGATTGTGATAGATCATCCAGTGAGGGCAGACACCGAGGTTGTGACATGTTTCTTTCTTACGAGGGGTCATCCAAGTTCATTGATGCAGATGGAATCTGTACTTTTGGCAGAAGAGTTTCTTTGTAAGCCCAAATTTCTTGCGCTCGAATTATAACTAGTTCATTGCTTCGGTTCAAGTCTAACTGGGTGGTGTGAGTGACATGGTTAGCCTTACGAAATCTTGTTATGTTTCAATTTCTTTAATACTTAGAGATTATATTTGATATTCATGTCAATTGTGGTAACTCAATATTTCAATAATAGTTTTCTGTTTTTTATTTTTTATTTTGATTCTGATAATGTTTAAATTTATTTTGATTTATTGAGATAAACATAAATAAGTTCAGTTTTTTAAATTAGTGTTTTTCATGTTAGTACTTACAAATATTATTGATGAGAAACTGAGGATAAGAAAAGACTTGGGAAAGCCGAGTTTTACTACTAATTCTACTATTTTCGTTCTCAGTAAGCTGTTGCAAACTTTCTTGGCAATTTGAATGGAGTTGTAAAATCATATTTTTTCCTACCACCATATTCTCAAATGTTTTTTGAACCTTCATCTACAAGTGTGCAAATGTGTTCAGACTCTTTATTGCTCAGAATAAAATTCTGGTAAATTTAACTTGGATTGGCAAGCTTCTTTAAACATTTGATATCAGTAGTTTTACGAGTGCAACATGTTCATGATGCTCAATGTTTTCAGAAGATCAAATATTTATTGTTTACAAGTATATTACCGCTTTTGATAAAACTAAAATGCCGTTTAAAAGTTTCTATTAGGTATAAACCTTAACACGTTTGTTGCGATTGCCTAGCTGGTGCAAATCTTTATTTGTACATACAGTCACTAGAAATCTTTGAAAAAATTACAGAACCTAACCTGAGTGACCCACCGGTGGGTCGCATCGCAACAAACGTGTTAAACATAATAGTAGCATGACTACTTGTAAGATGAAGACACAGCACTTACTCGTATAATGCCTCAATTCTATGCATCGAATGGCAATGAATAATCCCCAGTTTTTCAAACGCAAATGTTTGACTGCTTTTCTCTTCTTTCGTTCCAAAAATTGAACTGGAAATTGACATTCTAATATGAGAAAATACCAGTGCTAAACAAAACCGAAGAAAATCAATTCAAGAATAACAATTATTACTGAGATTTTTTTGACCACGTGTGGGATTCAAGTCACTTGTATTGATGCACTGAACGCTATCGTAATTTTAACTTACAGGTTTCATAAACTCCTGTTCACTGCTATTGCAAACAAAATAACGGCGGTCTTCCCCTGCATCTGTGTACCATCTAACAATAAATGGTGCGTTCACCATGCACTACCTCTGCAGTATACTGACTATCGTATGACTTTACTACGCTATGACATAGTGGTTTATTTTTCAGTACATTACGAGAGATATACTGCCAAGGTACTTTTGGAGAACTACATTCTGTGTTACACGTATGATTGTACATACTGAGAACTGTGCATGGCACAGCGTATAACTGTAATCATACAAAAGTAGTCATTCGTAGTTTCCTTCAAGAAAATTTTACAAAATATCGAAACGTAAGGAATTTTGGAGCGTCAAGGGAAATGTTCATTTGGAATAGGAAATGAATGTGACGAGAACTTCGCAATATTTCCTACTAAATGTCCCTATTGTTGTCTTGTGCGGCACACATGGGAGCTTTCTGCAGTATTTCACCCGAAGCTAAAGTACGACGCATATAACGGTTTATGTAGTACACATTTTGAAGCCAGAGCTAAAAGGACAGGTGGATATCTAACGAAATCGTTGTTACAGCCAGAGTACAGCGCATCTTGGAGCGGCCGCAAAATGTTACTTTGAGTCAGGGTAGAACGGCGCTGCGGATCTCAACGCACACATTTCAGTTTGCCGGACTTGGGCTCAGCAAATAAAACCCAATGGACTGCCTGTCCGGACTCGTCAGCATTTTGAAACCAGCCCGGCAATCATCCAGTCAAATATTTGCTCGAAACTCATTTTTTCTCGCTGCAAGAGCTCTTTTACATGAGGCTGGGCCAGGCCTCACTAGAGTTTGTACGTTGGATATGCACAGTGCTGTGACTGCTTTCTGGTAATGCTCTGTGCGCAATTGCAAGCAATTTATCTGTTTGAAAGTGGAGATAAATCATTCTGCAAACATTAACACTCACCCAGAGTGATTTGATGTTTTCATCCAGACTATGTTTCCTTTTCGAATTTACTTTTCAATAAACATTAAAACTTTCATGAGTGGAATAAATGGTTTGAATGACGTTCTAAATAATAAAAAATAAAGTAATACGCTTATTAGGTAATTTGCCTGAAATAAGTTTCTAATCAATGAATAAAGTTTTAGCTCTGCTAAACTGGTTTTGCTCTGAGATGACACTCAGAGTTAATCAATTTTTTAACTAGCATCTTATTGGTTCAGCGCACAAGTGTAAAAAATACCAAGTTATATATTCTTTATGAATGCTACTACTTATAATTTAGTCATAATTTTTTATGCAAGGTGGCTCAATGTAAGCTCAATGTAAGTCAAGGTGGCTCAATGTAACACACATTTAAAGGAGCTCTCGGATAATTTCAATGAGGAGGCATGGCTAATGAGCTAACAAAATAACAATTCCTCCAACAGCTGGCCAAGGCTGAATACTATTCTGATCATTACATAACCGCCACGCAATGACGAGTTCTCGATGCTTTGTTATTCTTAGAAAGTGCAGAACAAATAAATCCAACCCTTGTGACCCGAGAGCATTCTGGTCAAGTGTGTAGGTGGTCGTGTGAGCAGGTAATGCGGTGTGCATTTGACAAACAAGTACGCGTATTCGTACGCGTACTTGTTTGTACAAGCAGGTATTTTCGTACGAAATAAAGGGAAAACAATAAAAACAGTGTAAAATAAGATTTGATACTGTTTTCAAGTGCGTTGCTATATTTTCGTTTAAATTTTCGTACTCCGTAAAATATGAATAGAGAACTATTAATTCTGTAAAGCAAAATTTGATATTACATTTTTAAGTATTTGCTATATATATGATTTCATTTTTTAAATATTTACTAGCATAATTAAACTGCACGTACCTTGTGTCCATTTTGACAATTTTGTTTAGAAAATTAAGCAATTGATAGATTCGAAGTTTTCCATAGGTAAATTTGTCTGTGTGCTTCGATAGATTCTTTAACACTTGAAACGAACTATTTTTGAATCTAAATTAATTTTCAGCGCTCGAAAGTCCTGTCAAAACGTCAGGATATTGAAATACAAATAACTTCTAACATGAATTTCACATACAAATGTACTAAAACTGAAGAAAATTACACAGGTTAATATATTTTATTTACAGTTTCACTACACCGAGGACTTCATCACGGTAAGTTTTGTGCTACATGTTATGTCTTTAAATTACAGAAACAAGCTTAGTTTCCAGTCGGTGCAACATGACTATGCTCCTGTTTAAAAGAAAATAGAAATCGTAAGCAGTTTTTGGGCCTGACCATGTATGATGCCATATTTACATGGTTTTTGGAATGAAGGCTTATATCATTGTGATTTTTGAAACCGAAGAATTTGCTTTTTATAGTAAAAAACACAATGGGAAATAGCACCACAGAGAGAGGTGGGGTGCGAATTAGTCCGTTTATCTATATGCAAACTGGCACTTTTCTTATCGATTACTGATGCTATTAATACTTACCTTTTAATTAAGTACTTCGGAATCAATGACTAAAGAGTATACTGTATGTTAAACGGGCGTTCTGTAAATCAGATTTTCAACTGTTTTTTTCATTTCAGGCCGACATTTCTAATAGCGCTCATTACTGATAGACGTTTCTAATAGTATTCATTGCTGATAGACATTTCTAATAGCATTCATTGCTGGTAGATATTTCTAGTAGCATTCATTGCTGGTAGATATTTTTAGTAGCATTCATTGCTGATAGACATTTCTAATAGCGTTTATTACGGGTGGACATTTCTAACAGCGTTCACAATGATTTGATTCAAATGTAAAACTTTTAAATTTTGGCTATGTGAGGTGCAGGTTTGCCGCAAAATCCAAGTAATTTCAAGTCAAATGGAATTTTTAAGAAATTACTGATCTTTTCAGTAATACAATGCCACAGCAAGTTAAAGTATTTTGTTGTTATTATTTATTAGAAGGGATGGTTGAACACCATTCTAATAATAGTTGAATGACCTATCTTGTATTTCAGGCATTTTATCGCTTCATCTTCGATATTTAAATCCTTTGACTATTTTGTCGTAGCCATAGAGATAAACTTCATAAAAAAACATCGTTTTGTGCCATGTTTACGCACACATTCATTGATAGGACTATAACTTCTGGCATCAGCTCTTCATTCCCTTCACAATATTTACAATAACATGAAGCCCGATTCCAGGAAAAAACTTTCTGCCTGCCTTCGAATCGAAAAATTCGTACGAGAGAGATGTTTTTCCGCAAGATGCTCGAGTCGGACCTGGAGTCTATTCGTAGTTCGAGGCTCCATCTTTTGTGTACACAAATTCTGCACGTCATCCAGGCAAGCTTTCTCGCCTATCAGCCAAAGGAAAGACCTCGATCCGATGGTCTTGATTAGACTTAAATTCGATGGGAACTGCTCCGTAGCACAAAAGTGGCAGGATTCCGCACAGGGGATCAAGGTATAATGGACAGATGCGAGAAGAAGCCTTAGTTAATCGGGCCTTTTGGGTGTCTAAGTGCTCGATTTCTACATGCATCGATTTCTAGTTAAGTTATGGTAGCATTTTAGTTATATGTCAGTTGACGATTTATTAGTAGATTTTATCCAGGTCTGTCAACACAGTAAATAAAATTAGAAACTCGAAAATATTTCACCAGCGTAGGCGCTCTAAGTTTACTTGTGTAAACAATTAAGTGTACAGCGAAACTAATTTGTTAGGTGGACAAATAAAGAAGAACATGTTCCTTTCTCTCTGAGTTTCTTGAGTGGACGACCTTATTTTCTGTTAGTATTACCTACAAATGAAAGCAGTTAGTTTCTCTTGAAACCATAGTACGTGAACTAGATTAATTTAACTCTTTGTTAAGTTGGTCCCTTCACGTTAAACAGCAGCCTAAAACAAATTTTGCAATTACAATTCTGGCCTAATTATTCTTATCATCATTGTTAATTAAAAAAATTAGATTCTGGCCAGATTGCCTGTGTGTGTGTATATCATTGCCCAAATGCATACAAGAACAACGTATTCAGTGGTACACTAGGCTAAAAATCAGAGTCTAGATACACACCCAAGCATGTTCCTTTCTTTACTCGCACCTGCTAACTGCGTTCAGCGTTCACTAGAAAAGTACCTCTTTGTGTATAAAGTTTTCGGTCATTCTGATTTGCTTCCGCTTCCAGCGTTAAATTGATCGTGAGCAATGCGTAGGTCTGTACTCAGTTTTATTTATCGTGCTGCCCTGAGGTCGTGACTCACATATCGCATTTGCTTTCGGGGCTTGAGCACGACACTATACACACACGTAGGTGGAGCGGCTCCTCAAAGCTGTGCAAGCGTCACACACTAGTTTTTTATCTTTTTTCAAGTGGGACGTGAACTCACGCCGGGGTACAAAGAGTGGTTTGCTTTCCTTGCTGCCCCATCATCTAAAATTCATCTCATCAGCACACACTAACAGATTTGATTTATTTTCTCAAAATAATAAAGATAATCACGTTTATTGGTATAATTCTCTTAAATCAACATACATTGACGAGAAAATGGATTTATTAGCTTAGCTGCTGGACGTAGATATTTTAGTGTTCTGTAAAGAAATTTTTTTTTTACTTATTATTCCAGGACTCAGGCTTACATTTGAGTAAAAGTAAATATTTTCGATGGAGAAACAAGCAAAATATTTTCATTATCTGAGTATATTATGCTGCAGTAACTTACTCATATTAAACTATTACATAACATTATACTAATAATATAATATAATATAATGTATTATATTATGTTATGTTATATTATGTTATATTATATTATATTATATTATATTATATTATATTATATTATATTATATTATATTATATTATATTATATTGCCCTCAATATTTTAATATTGGCTGGTGAAGTAGGACTTAAGGAAATTTTTGGACAGAAATGGCGCAAGTTCGCCTCTTACACGGACATCCTGAGAATGGAATCTCGAGATCTGACTGCTAAAACAGTCATCAAACTTCATTTTCATACCGCTAGTGGTTTAACAAAAAACAGTTTTTCTTCAATCCAAGTCTAGCTGTTCTGGAAGCTTCAATTCATTTGTTACTATCTTATATATGTACTGACTTATCTTATATACTGACTTATTCTAATAATAGTACCCAGCAGGTACCCTCATAAAGTGGGGTTTTTAAAAGTGGTTCAAAACTCAGTTTTTGTAAGCTCCTGGTGTACTGAATGCTTTTTAAACTGCCCTAGTAGAGATAAGAAATTAGGTCCTGTTTTTATGAGAAAAATAGTCTACCCTGCAAAAACAGTCGAAACTCTAATGGATGGCGTGTGAATTTGAGTCTTTACCTTATTTTTGAAATTGATATCGGCTTTTCCTTATTCAAATTTTTGTCAGAATATGTGATTTATATTTAAAAAAGAGTTAATATTTTCAATAGAGCCTTCCACGTGAAATCATGACTCACTTCAAGCCTTCCTTATGATTCTTGAGGGAATTAAAGAAAAGGTAAAATAAGATGTTTGTGAAAGTTAGTTAGAGAGGTCTTCGGTTGTGACTTAAGTGAAAGTATACACTGACACACGGATGCTAAATGGACACCATACCGTATTTAGGTACATCATTATTGCCACAGATCATGAACCCAAAAATAAGATCAAAATTTCATGTTACTCAGAATTAGAAATATTAACAATGGAGTGATACGTCGGTTTGTTAAAAAATTAGTTTCCTGTACATATATTCCAGTTTTTCTTCAATGTAGTTTGAGATAAGACTGATGCTTAACTGTAGAAAATACTACTAAATTTAAAATTGTAGCAACTTTATTTTATAATAAATTCAATTCATAGATACGTATTAGATATTCACAATTAGTTTACTTTAGATTATAAATAGGACAAATAAATGAGGTATCCTTTTTTATTTAGGTACTAAACGCTTACAGTAGGTACATAAATGTCAAGGCAAATAGCCTTCATTTTTAAAGCAGAGTAGGCTATATCATTATCTTCTCATTTTTATATCCTTCCACTGTCACATACACGAGTCTTACTGTAAGGATACTTACCGAATTTAGTGAAGAAATTCTGCAAATTTTTGTACATCAGTTTTACGTACAGCAAAACCTTCAGCTCACAGTTTTTGTTCTGTGTATTTTGCGTTGATTGTTTTAAGTTTAGTTGGTACTTGGATTTCTAATTTAGGTTGACAATCGTTCATGGTTGAATGAGAACACTTGCTTATGAAAGACATCAGCATTTTTCAATACAGAATAAAACTCGATTGGAAATTTCAATAAAATTGAGTTTTTGAAGCTCATTCATTCTTTTATTGTCACTGTAATTTATTGCTTCAACTCTGCAATTTTTGTGTCGAAAGTTATAAACTTAATGAATGTAATTAGACGTAATCTCATGCCAATTTGAAGGTGTAGTGAAAAATTTAATTGGGTTTAATTCATTGCGACAAAATAAACGAGTGTTAAAGTAGAGTCTATCGGAAGTTTTATAAAAAAACATCATAGAATTCAGTTAATACATTATGGGTTATAAGGATTGGAACAACAAAAACTTAGATCTTTTAATTCGGTGTTAATTGCTTCAGGTTTGATCTTAAAGGGAGTTCCCAAACAATGATGCCAATTTGAATTAAATATTACAGCCTTTCTGTTCGAAGAACGAGATGAATTCAATTCATTTATGTTCCAACGAACAAAGGAGCTTTAAAACAAAAAACGAGAATTGCATTAAAAGGTTTATTAGTCGTCATTTATCAAACAGATTTTACTCGCACTTCATTGATGCGACACAGAATATTTAAGCCATTGCATGATAATTAAGTAGAGCCAATGGAAGTCCCAAGGGTTGATTTGCGTAAATCCAACTAGAGCTCTCAAGTTTTATTTCAATTACATTCAGAAGCCTGACAGGGAAGATAATTGCGGTCATATATCACCGCCTTCGATGCAATTATCAACATTGCTCGAGGCTGCCGAAGGTTCTGAAACACTCCATCCAGTACTGCTCGGGCAAAATGTAGCTCCGCACAGCGGTGGTCTGCAGGTCTTCTAATTGATATGAAGCGTTGAGAAATGCCATCAAAATTCTTCATGCCCAACCGAGGTGATGCTAGGGTTCTCTGGAGCGACAGAGGCATTCAGGCCGCAGGCTAGCGGAATGTCAGAGTTGAGCTCGAGCGCACGATCACGTGGCAGACGATAGCAACTTCTTGACAACGTCTAACTTTTCGCCTATGCGACGCGTGCATGTAATTAGAAGTTCGTGGATGGAAGAAGTTCCCATCCAAGGTTGATGGGAGAAAGAAACGTCGGTAAGCAAAATAACTTCGTTGAGCAAAAGTAATAAAGGTGGGCGAAAGCAACGTCGATGTGTGAAAATTAGGTTGGTGAGCGGAAGCAACATTTCGGGGTAAAAATAACTTTGGTAGAAAAAAATATCATTGGTTGTCAAAAGTGACATAGAGGAGTAAAAGTAGCCCTCGTGGTCAAAAATAATGTTTTGGGCAAAATTAACATTGGTGGTAACAAGTTACGTTATTTGAGAAATGAAACATTTGTAGGGAAATATAACGCTTATGTGCATAAGTAACCTTTAGAGAAGAGAAGTAACAATACAGAAGTGCGTAAAAGTAGGTAAAAGTAACGTATGAAAACTCAATGGTGAATTGAACGTACGTAAGTGAAGATATAATTGGTGGATGACAGTAACGTTGGATGGCGGGAATGACATTCATGCGTGGCAATTTGTCTAATTCGTGGGCAAAATTACATTTTTCAGGGATATAACATGTTACTAACAAGGATTTTATATAAATTAGAGCTTTATGTAACCCAAAGTCTATGCTATTTTATAAAAGTTTTCATTTTCTTATATATAATGTTATTCTTTGGGTAGCCCAAATAAGAATTGAAATGAGAATATTTTCCCATTATGCCCCCTTTATTGAATTATTACTTTTTCTTCAGCCCTAAACACTCTTGATTGCAATGGTCTTTCATTTAAACGTTTATGTACACAGATAATTTCGCTCCTGGAGCTTCAATCTTACACGACGGGTTTTGGAAGCTCGAATATTCTCTTCTAAGACTGTCATAAATTCTCAACTTATTGTTTAATGCGTTGTATGAAATGATCCAATCAATTACAGTTCAGATGATGAGACTAATGTTTTCTAATCTAGTATTTAAATCGTAGAATCCAATCATGCCATCCGTTCAAAAGAAAAAGTAGAAAGCAATGAGGTCTAATTGCTACCCGAAAGCAATTCATCTTGAAACTATATATCCAAACTGTCAATTTTGATATTTGAGTATTGCTTTATTATGGGTTCATTCCTTATTATCCCAGAGGCATTTCAGTTCGTGGTCCGCCAATGTACATTGTCTAATGCTATAGATAGCGTCTCCCTTTCTCCTTTTCCAGTAGCGAAACCCACGTTCTTGAGTACACGCTACTGCTACCATTCTGCCTAAAAAATGGGTCCGAACCAGTAATGAATAGAGACTTTCTTTTCAGTTTTTATTTCCTACCCTATCTAGACAAGATAATTTTTTTCGTACAAAGCGTTTGGGGTTTGCTTTCCGCGTCTGTGACTGTAATTTAGTCAGGAACGATCGCTTACAGAGGCCATATATACGAATTAGCTGATCTTCGAACTGTTTAAGGAAGGTTGGGGTACAGTAAAGGAACAAAGTGTCGTAAATGGTATTATGCTCAAGAAGTATTGGAATAGATTTAGTTCCGTCACTCATATTTACTTATTATTTAATGAAGAAGTATATGTTTACGAGATAGAATTTTTTTTCTAATATGACCTAATAATTCGATAAAAATTGGGGGCGGAGTGAAAAGATGTTCGGTTTGAAAATGAATTCCAGGAGAATCTCGTTTTCGAATCTCTAAAAGATGATTAAAGACCATAGTTAACTCAACTGTTTGCATGTGAGCTAACTGACGGGGAAGCGAATTAACCTGAAAAAATAAAGCTCGTGCAGAAGCTCTGCTAATAAATGCCGTCAATTGGACTATATTTCAGAGCGTTAAGTTCATGAGCTTTCGATTCTTTGTTCCAATTTTGAAGTCCTGAGTACACTCTTTAACTAACGTTAGTCAAAACCCTATCTCACTGGCTGGAAAGCGTACAGGATAAATACTTATGAACACTTATATGTCTATTTACATTGAAAAATAGAGAACATACAATGTCCCTCAGAACGAAAGCTTAGTGCATTTCAGGGCACATTGTGAACCTGACGCTTGTGCATGATTCATGAGAATGTAACTCCATTAACAGCACATACATGAGCAGTGTATGCTTAAGAGTTTGGTGACATACACGAAAAATAAATCTATTCAGCATTCTGTTTTCGCCAAACACGTGTTCCTATTTTAAAAAGTAGGGTTTTCCAAAACGTTGACGTGAGAATTACAAGGACTGCAACTTCTGCACTGTGGTGTAGGAACTATACATGGAGAAAATACTGAGAGTTCAATCTTGCTTTCCCTCTGTATTCCTTCTAAAAATACATACATGCAAACAACCTGTAAGTATTGGCTCGTACTGGTATATTTTTTTACTATGCGTGAAAGTTCTAGTATTTGTTGACTTCGCTGACCTAGTGGTTTGAGAATTCCAACAGATTAATGGTTAAAGTACTAAGGGTTTGTTTTACTCGAGCTTTCAATCATTTCAATTCCGTTACTGGTGTGAAAGATTGAATGTAATCATAGTGGAATGCTCTACGCAGTGAACTTTTCATTTGGAGTGGAAAAAAGAAAATTGAAGCAATCTCTTATAGCTTACCTCGCATACCAGAGTTGTAGTTTTGTAAGATATTAATTCAAGGTGGCTATAAAATACCGAAAATTTAGCTTTGCTTACTGCAATTCGAATTGCTTGCTAATGTGAAAAATATCCGATAAAATAAAGATAAAAAATTTAAATTGAAGAGAATCTTCAGTAAAACTTGTTTTAATTCCTTATTTCACTCCCTGAAGGTAAGGATAGCCAATGAAAGCCCCCAAAAATCTGATTAAAAACTTATTTTTCAAAGAACCATTTTTCTTTGAACGTTGCATCATTGCAAAGTTAGTAGTATATTCATACTTAATATATTACTTAGTTCTCTAAGCTTTTTCTAAACTAAAGGTTTCAATCAAACCAATCTTATAGCGTAAAATTGCATCGTATTTTGACGTCATTCACCAACAAATCTTTATTTTTTTCAGATAATTGTGGGAAAACTACTGAACGTCGCAATGTGCAGGAACAAAAAGCTAATAATCTATGCCCTGAAGAAAAATGTTTTTTGCAGTAAAGTAGTCGTTAAATACTGTAATTGTAAATCGCTACCAGTGTCGCTAGAAAGCCAGTCTCCGCTTCTGCTTACTTTCAAATCATTGGGTGAAATGAAAGTGAATAATTATAGCACACAGTCACTGTACCTAGAGATACGCATACACCAACTGCGTCTACTGGCCACAAACAAGTATGACGAAGAGTTGGTTTGCTTTGACTTTTTATAAAAAGGCATTTTGATCTTATATGATATAATTCGTATGAAAGATGAAGATAAATATAAAAATAATGATAATTCTAATCAAATTTTAGAAAAAATTGCGTTCTCTGTGTTTCAAAAACGACGCAGATTATAATTATGGCAACAATAAATGGGGACAATTGCTTACTTTACGCTTGGAAAAGTAACACAAATTAATACATATTTTACACCAAAACAAATATTATCAGGGTTTACTACGACACGACTAATTTTTGGAGAAGTAACACGAATGAATTCATATTGTATACCAAAACAATTATTATCAGGGTTTACCATGATATGACTAAATGTGATTGAATTTCATTCCTTATTCTGAACCGAATGCATTTGTCATATTGTGGGTGGATACTTCTACATGAAACATGATATTTATTAACATTTAGTATTTATAGTATATTGATTGTGAAGCAGCTAAATCGATAAACAAGTAAATGAGAATATGATTCCGTCAATTTTGAGCAGTACTCAACATTTGTTTCAGATTTAAAATTCATGAAAAGAGTTATGATCACAGGATTGAACCTTTTTGATTTATTTATTTACATATAGGATGTTTCAGACTGAGACTGGTAAAAATATTTCAGGATCATTTACTTACCTATCTAAATCATTTCATATTCAGAGAAAAATTCTGCCCATGATGTACCATTTTGATAAAGCATTCAACGTAACTTGATAAACAAATGATTTTCACTCTTATCTTGCCTCACACGAGTATTTCATTATTAAAAACACGTGTGGAACGTTATCTGAATCCAACAAGTCAACATTTCTCAAGTACAAAATATAGTAAATGAACAATACGATAGCGAAGCTATGTGCTTCTGTTTATTAGCATACCCGAGTATGAAAACTAATTTACACTGCCTTGAGACAACCTCCAATTCAAAGTAAGTCAGGCAAACACGACCACAACTCTTTTTTTATTCTCATTTCTCACTGGGAATTATCGTACGCAGATAGTATTAGTTCCTCTCATAAACTTGCAGCCGCTTCGAATACAGATTAGCTTCATTTTAATCTTGTTAGTTCCACGGTGCAACTAGCGCTTCTCTAGAGCGAGCTTCCTTATTATTGCTTTATATAAGTCATTTTTTGGAGGGATGAGAGAGCTTCTAGAAGTGCACTGCAATCAGACACACTTCAGCTACTCTGTCGTAAATCGCGTCCAAAGAAACGTCCGCTAGACCACCACTACATGAGCTCGCTCATGAGAAGTCTGCGCTGTATTGTTTGTTGGAAATTACGAGGGCATCCTTATTATTTTTAGAAATGGCGTAACTTGTAGGGATGCTTTTAAATGAACCACTATCGTTAGTTATGATATCGTCTTTCTTCAACACTAAATGCTCCTCCATATCGTAAAATAACAAGAAGTATTTTCAAAGAAGTATATTTATAAACCGAATTTGATATGAGAGGCAATACTGCTTTAAAATCAATAGTATATTTTTGAAAAATAAGATAAAAGAAATTGTGTGAAAGAAAATACAAACGTACGAGAATATGTTACTCGTCAAAATTTATATCCGTGTCAAAAAACGCAGGAAACTTCATCTTACCACAAGTATTCTTTAACTTTCTTAATGTATATCTTCTAACATTACAGGGATAAAATTAAAAACCATTAATGACTAAGTTTCCTACACGCAGAACCTATTATTAAAGAGTGAAATCAGTAAAATTCTTCAGCATGGTAAGCAAAATCATAGTAATTGTTAATTATCGCATGAAAACTACAAATTTCGAATGCATAAAGGCTATTGTTGCTTTGAACCTGAATAAGTGCAAATAAATACTTTTGGAAGCTCTTCTCAATAAAAGTTACACAGTTTCATATGAATTCAACAACGCAATGTATTAAAAGTTAATGGTAATTTGCATGCTGACCAAACCCATGAAAATAAATCATCAAATTTTCTGTCTGTTATCAGAGAATAGGGAGAATGAGCTTTCTGCGCTCGATACAACGGCAATCTAAAAGTACTGTGGTATTTGTTTAGTTTTTGCGTCGTGGGGTGTAGGCTACGACCTATTCGCTTTATTTGATCCATAAGAGCAAGATACTCGACCTCTGGGTGAGAGTTTGCTCTAACCTTTACATTACGAAACTACATTTTACTATCACAATTCCTATCACGTTACAACTTCGCAAAAAATTGCGAGTTTTCGTTTAGGGAACTTCGATATGTTGCCGACGGAGGAATCAATGCGGATAACAACGACGTAAAAATGCCCTACCAAATCTTGCTCCCGATTAGTTCTCCCATAAAAACCAACCATGCTCAGTACCATTGTCGTAAGTTTCTAAACAACATTAATAAAACGGAGTCGTTTTGTGTAACGGAAGTGCAGGGCGTGGCAAAATGACCTCAAACATTTAAATATGAACAACTTTACGAGAACACCGAGAGTGTGGGGCAAACACCTACTTGTCTGCGTTAGTTTTTAAAACCAAAGTAAGGAAAATGACATTATATAATCATATCAGAAGTATAAACATATTTTTGTCATCCATCCTGTTTTGGTTTTATTGAACCAACTAATATGTCTGATCATTTCGCAGTGCCCTTGTGTATCATCACTACGTTTACGAGCTCAGGCAAGAAATAATGTCATAGTTTTTTCCGACGAAAACAGACTTGTTTTCCTGGTTTGCATCTGTACTAAAATTGAGATACTTCTACATTCTGTAATTGCAAGTTTCAGGCTCTATGAATGCGGGTGCAAAGGCTAAGGGCATGGGTAGAGCATTGGAATTCTTTTCACTATTGCCGAATGCATTTAAATCCTAAATTCAAGAAACTGATATCGAGTGGCATTCACCGTTCATTTTATCGAAGGCTTACACTCCAAGTTTTCTCTCAATAATTTTTTGGGTTCTATGGAATTGAAACAAAACTACATTTTTCTGATTGAATTCTTCTCTTCACTTTAATTACTCTCAGCATATTTAAAAAAAAATCCTTACAATTCGTTGGTGCGAATCTTTCACAAATTATTTGCACTACAAAATTCGAGGAAATTGTTTTCTTAGGATGAGAATTTCAAAGTTGTAGTGTGCCAATAAAATAAAACACGCCAATCATCTATTTAAAGAAGTATTTCCTCACATGTGGTAAACATTAAATATTCTATCCAATTTATTATCAAAATGATTGTTATCTCATATCGAGAGTACACTATTCAGATAATGTTTTAGTTCATAAAAGAGAACAAAAATGCCCTTTTGACCCAAAAAATCATGTCTCAAAGCAATTATTTACGGGTATAATCATTCCCATCACGAATAATTGGGTAAGTTTTACTTTTATGTTGTTTAAAGGAATTGTTTGACAAAGTTTTCGGAATGTTTTTGGGTGGAAAAACTATTTCATTTCGTTTACTCAACACTTCACTCAATTGATAAATTTTAAAAATTAATTGACCATGACTTGCAATGTCATTGAGTACCATCCTGCAAGGCAATTTCTTTGAATATGCATTTTCAGTAGATTAACTTATTTTCTTATCATTTTAAAAACTCAAGAAGCCATAAGCTTTGTTTGTACGTCCTGTATAATGTATATATTGTATTGTATGTATGTCTTTTACATAAAAAGTCATTTAGATGATACTGGGTAACTTTCAAACGTCTTAACAATTTTCGTGACGCCATTACGCGCAGGCATATTCTTTAACATAAAACAAGTAAACGACTTTTTTCCCAACGTGAACAGCAAATTTGACCGCTGCAAAACAGAACACTATTTCATTTCTAAAGCTCCGTCGCAAGGGCGTTAACAGTTGCGTGTAGGTCCTGCTACCCAACGATCCAAACGTCATCTCCGCCCTTTCTTGACGCCGTTTTTACCAACACCGCCTGCCTCTAAGTCGAAGCTGAAGAATGGGAGCTTCCTTTCGGGTTATCCTTGGGTGCCTCTAAACATTTGGACTGTCGCTGAAGAACGTGTTTTAAGCCAGAATAAAAGGCTACGAAAAGAGTACGCTCGATATCAAGTAAATGAACAGTTTGTGTACCATTTAAAAATACAGTATGAAGTGTTTTGCTTCACTTATTTGAATTGATTTTAATGCATGAAGTCTGGGATGTTTGTGAATTAATATTGAATCCCATTAATAAGCAATTAGAAAACACGTCAAACTTGAAAATTACCCTGAAACTTTTTCACGGAGAATATTGAGTTTTTTAATAAGGCATTCTTGTTTATTTAACGGACATGTAGAAATTACGTTCCATTGAGACAAATAGAAATTAAAACCAATCACTAGCGGCGTGATTCAAAAATTATGTTTCGAATTTGAAACTTGATTTGTGATATATTGAAAACATGATATATTGAGAAAAGTTATTCGCTGTTAAAAAGTTATGGCATTATTTATAAAAAATTGTGGGAAAAGGCATTTGTCAGTCGTTCCTTCAAAATTAAGCTGCTTGACAGCTATAAATATTTATCAATTTTTGCATTGTTGGTTCTTTCTCAGAAGGACCAGGCAACTAAAGTCATTTTTTCACGCTTTCATGAACCGATCAACGTTTCATTTGCTAAGTGTAAACCGATCCATATTTAAATACGATTAGACTACGCCACTGAGGGTAACATCAATGGTACAACTCCGAATCAAAAAGCAAGTTTCCAACGTACGCGATAGACCTACGTCAGCAAAATTATCATTGTTTTACAGTTCGAGGCCAGGCTCGTGCTTTCCTGTCAAGAAGTATTTTTACGGTTCAATCTTTCATTTAATTTCTGCGGATCGTCACCTTTGCCCGAAGACCCACAGGTCTGATGTATCTTGCGATCGTTTTAGCTACCTCTTCAGGTTCCATTAAACGGCATGGACATGGTGTGCATAAAAGCTAGAGAGTGAATTTTTAGAACACATACTCAAACGTGCAGTTTATAGAACCACAAAGTATAACAACCGATGGGTTTACGTCATGGGTGAGAGTTTAAAGCGCCATTGTCGCTTTGGAGATAAATGAAAGCTCCATTCACTTTCGGTTTTAAAGCGTCATGACAGTTGGACAGGTTTATTTCCTGTCTCTTAGATGCTAGAATCTATTGGTGTAGCTCCAATGGGAGTAGTTACTCCATATTAGTGCCTTTAATTACCATTTTTTGTGGATTTACTGAACAGAATCATAGCAAATAAATTGCCTCTGTGATTGAGTATTAATATATAGTTTTATTAGGTATCTTAGAATACGATTATGTACACTAAGGTCGCCTTTACAATGACTTAATTTTTTAGATATTGATTTCGCTGTGTCCCGGGGTCTAAATTGGTTCCTTTGAGTGTAGAAACAAGGCGAAGAAAATTCTAGAGCGTTTGTCAATTATTCCAAGAGCGCTGATTGATTCAAATATTATACATGTATACCTATTATAGGGTGGTCCTTATTTCTCTTTCACTAAATTTAAAGAATCCTGTTTTTTTCAAATGTTTGTTTTGAGGTAGAAAAACTGTCTGAACTATTAAAACGACACACAGTTTTTCTATCTCAAAATGAACATTTGAAAATCCAGGGACTCTTTAAATTTAGAGAAAAATAAATAAGGACCACCCTTAATGAACACTAATTTTCCTAAGAAGTTGAGAAATTCTTGTTCACTTTTGTGCCTCAAATAGGTGAAAACTGTGTTGCGTAGTGGATTATAATAATTTTTCTAGAAAAATGAAAGGCTTCTAGTTATTCTGGACTGTTTACGCTGTTTGACGTAATTGTTCTCCGCAAACTAACAAAGCCAAAAAATAGATAAACAATAAATTAGACAGTCCATGAGATTAAATAATTATCGAAATGTTGTCTTCCTGCGTGAGTTGACTTTCGAGCAGACTGCCTTTTTTGAAGTCGTTTCATGATTTGTTTGACTCGCTGGTGAAATAATACGTTATTTGTATTAGTTTCTTGTTTATTGCACCATTATTGAGTTTGACAATCACCACTTTTAACAGAATAATGTATGTTTCCTGAGTAATTTCTATTCGCATGAAAATTCGATGTAATCATGCAGTAAGTCTTACTAATCAAATGACTGACGAACGGATGCTAACCTCACGCCATTCATGTCGATTAATGTTCATGTTCTGTCCATTAGAAATTGGCTGTGATGGATGAGACTAGAGTTTTCGTGAACATTGGTAAGCGCAAATGCAAAGCCGCTCCATTGCCGGCAGCCTACGATAACAAGTGTCATTCCATTATACAATAATACACAGTTTGTTGCTTGCTTGGTCCGTCTCTCTATCATGCTCTTAAAGATTTAGAGAGGAGAAAATTCGGTAGGGTATACATATATTGTAAGCAAGGAATGGTAGATACCAAAAGCACATCTTTCAATGTGGAAAATCTTTTTCTCAAAGCCTGCGTCCATTTGAAAATCAAACGAAAATATTTAGTGAAAAAACACGTGAATTTTTACATGTGGGTCTATTAGTACATGTACTAAACACCACTGACGACCACCATTCAGGTGCTAGACGCTGCAGTCAAGCATTATATAAGTATAAGATGACACTGGGGAGTGTCTTTCAGGTACAGGTTCTATTGAAGATCATCTTGCATGTGCGAGGCACCATTGATAAGCATTACATATACAGGCACTAGGAACCGTTGGTGAAAATGATGCAGATCCGAGACACTGCTGACAAGCATCATGCAAAGCTGGACTTGGTTAATATCGACAATTACACATATTAGAATAGAATGAGGCTATAGGAACGAACCTTCTGTCCCATTCTTGGGTCGGATAATTACTTCGATTATTATTCGGTAGTTTACCCAAGTCCCATGCCGTATTTCTAGCCGCGTCAACCATGTCGGCAGCGGGATTCGAGCCCGGGTCTTCCCGCTCGAAAGCAGATTCACTCACCAGTCGACCAAGCTGGTGATTACTATTCACTGTTATACTTTTCATTGGTGATTTATTTTTTTCCGGAAACTTCAAGGAAACCACCCAAAATTTCAAACAACAATGAGCTGGAATGTGATATATGAAACATATTTATGTTTCTATAACTTGGAGTGTTTTCGTATGTCAAAAAGGCTTCCAGTTCTGACATGGAAATGTGGTATACGGTTTTCACCTGCTCTGATAATTATAATGTGTCCCAGTTTGGGAGTTTTGTCCTCTCGCCTAATAACGGAGCTTGGAAATTAATAAATGCAGAAAAATGGATACTTTTTTTGTGCATCCAAAATATAGAAGGTACAGCCCTGATTTCCTAAATTTTATTTAAGTGAACTCTGGTCATAGCACGTCTTTTCAGTTCCCTTGGGAAATTGCAAGTTCAAGCTGAATAAGAGCTGTTTCTTGGGTGAAAAACTTTTCTTTAATTTCAGCCCATGAGCGAGACAGGGATAATAATCTTTAGAAATAATAGAATTTTGTGATACTGTAGCGATACTCTGGAAGTAGAGAAACAGGCTTCTAACGCTGCTAAGTCTTACACGTATTAGGAATTCGATGTCGTTGAAATGTTGTCACCCGTGTGTTACGGGAGAAATAGCATTAAGAAAAGCATCCAAGTGCCTTGTTTTGAGCGGATGTGCATCGCTACGTGTGTCATTACTTGTTTCCACACGAACGCCTAATTTTTGGCTTGTGTTAGATTAAACTCACTTTGATTGAGAGTTGCACGCGACTCTTTACAATCTAAACTTGATTGTAGAACCACCGGTCTAGAATAGTAGATGATTTTGCCTACTTTTTTGATGCAATCTCCCTTTTGAAGGTGAATTGTTACCTGCGTTCCTCCGCAACTGGCGCTGGAGGCGAAATTTCATTGCGAAGACGTGTATGTGAAAAGGTCATCGTATACGCTAGTTTTACCAATCTCCGTCGTTTACTTCTAAATTTAACAAAGAAATAATGTGTGTATTTCGTCACTTTAGATGAAAACCTCATTCAGAACAGTACATAGGAAGTAAATTGAGGGCAATTTTCTTCTCTCACCTGGATGAAATTTTTACTAACAGCTGCCGTTCGGCTTTTTATTATTTTGATCATAAGTGGCAGATACTTTCCTCTCAAGTCAAGATGGAGATGGCGTAAAAAAACTATCATGCTGCTAGTTCACATGCAACTGTTGCCCGCACAAGCCATCAAGTGAAATCGCTCGTTTTACTACTTGATTAATAAATTTAAAATTTAATTTTCAAACAATTGAGGTCTAAACCTTACAAGCAGCATGCTCGACAAGTTCAGTTTTATTGTTATTTATCGATTGACGTTTCATGCCCCACAAGTAATCGTGCGGTTGTGCATTTTTTAATCATAAAAACACCATAATTATGTTAGCGTAAAATTTATTATGTGACAAATGGCTAGTAAAATATTGAAGAACTTTACCAATGCATTAGAAAAGACACGTCAAAAAGTGCCTAATGAACTAACTTTTTGTGCCTTTATTAGTCTGGCTCAAAGCTAATCTGTTTCAAGCATTTCATTTGTACATTCATTTGTTATTGTACATTACCAGCAAATTCTTATATTGAATAAAGTTACGTTTTCTTACATGGTAAATACATTTTTTAGTACGAAATACGATGAACTTGCAAAGAATCAATTTTAAAACTCTAGGATCACAATTAAATCTAACAGCGTTTCATCCGTCAATTTTTTAAACACAGGTGTGTGGGACATTCATTATCAGTCGTTGAACTTAGTTTTTAGTGAACCGAACGGACTCCATTGATTGATTGGTTCCTCCCCTTTTTTCCATCCATCAGCTCTGATATAAGGAGCACGCAACGAAGTGATTAACTAAACCTAGGATTAAGGAATCAAAACGTGCATAAATATAATCACTGCCATCTTTCGACAACGCCTACGACGTGTCTATCGTGCGTATGTGTTTGTGATCGGTGATGCTGAACAAACTTTACTCAAGACTCATTAGTTCTCATAATTAAAGTTAGTATTTAGGATTTAAAGAGTTTAGATATGTAAGCAAACGTCAATAAAATTGCGAAAATAACGGGAAAATACTGAAAGTATTGAAGAATTACTGTAAAAAAAACTGAAAAGTAGGAAATTATGAAATAGTGATAATGATGTTACGAGTTTGAGGGCATTATGTACACAATTAAGACAGCCTTGTTGATTGAATGTACTCACAATATGTCAAAATTTATCATTTTTATGGGTTTGTTAACGTAAAATTATTCTAGGTTATTTCAAGTTAGTGTAAGTATTGCAATACGAAGTTAGTCATTGCATTTGAAACATGCTATTCATTACTTTAAACACTTGAAGCTGTAGGCTTAATCTAACTATATGTTGTGTTGTCGAACGTACTTCAAGATTTAGAATCTTGAGGAAACAAATCTTGGCTGATTTGTTCAGTTACGCAGCTGAGAGTTGGATAAATTTAAGGTGTACGTAATACATTCAAAATTTCAGAAGGTTTTGAACATCTGTGACTGAGATTTGTCATTCGTACTTGGCCGAAACGAAAAATCATATTTGCAAAGAATTTTAAGTCTTCTTGCGTGTACTACTCGTAGTAGCACGATAATTAATTATTTTTTTATCAAAAATAATCCTTGTTGTATAAGACAAAGAAGCAAGAGCCGATGTTTATTCATAAATAGACTTAAAACATTGCAGGAATCTCATTTCCGTATGAGAAAATGAACATTGCTTTCATTTGAGTGATCTAATTACTGTATAGGTCAGGTACGTGTAAGATTTTCCGGAAAATAATTTTGTGTTTGAGTTACTCGAATTGTTTTACTGTGTTTTAGTTGTTTTACTCACAACTGGATATGGAATAGAAAATAATAGAATAAGGTTATAGGAACGAGCCATTTGGTCTATTCTTGGTCTGCTACCCAAGTCCCATGTCATCTAAAGTAAAGGCATCAATCATGTACATGCACCTCAATCTCTTTAGCTATTTCAGCCCCGTAGACGCATTTTACTCACCTGCAGGCATTTTAGTCACACAAATGTACTGTAATCATCAGTGTTCAAGTGTTTTGCAAATAATTTAGAGTTACTCGTTGGATGCATTATGTTCGCGTCTTAAAGCGATGATTGAAATCAATTACCATCTACATACACTTTTGGGGTTAAATAATTAACAGCAAAATCGTGCACATGTTTTCGAAAATTAAACATTTTTAAATTCTTAAAAAAACATACTTCGATGTGTCATTAAGAATTCAACCGAAAGTTATCCTCCTCTGAGAAATTTTCTGACAATTGCAGTGAGCAACGACGTGCCTTGATCATTTATGTGACCCAAAATTAATTTTTTCTAAATTTGAAATTTTTGAGAGCATATTTACCAGGATCATGGAAACACATAGTACGCCTTTAAAATAATATATGTATGATACGTAAAGATTTTCTATTCAATCCCTGAGAAAGTCTCTCTAAGGAACAAATTTGCAAGCTTGATTTTGTCGGTGATGAGCAAACGAGAGGAAAAGACCAAGACCCGTTTTTATGACCTCATCGCATCAAATGTGCTGGTGGTGCCCCCGTCGTTCGCATAATATTTTTGCCCCATGACGCAAAATAAATGACTAAATTTGTTTGTTCTCTTTACTAAAGGAAAGAATTATACTAAATTGTTCAGTAATTGAACAAGCATTTTCGTGAAGAAGTTAAGCTGCGTCTTCCGTGCCAGGGCAAGGGGAAAACAGTTAGCATGCCATTGTTTTTACAGTTCTTGATGAGGCTATACAATTTAGAGGAAAACGTCATAAAAAATGTACGGATGCACAGCTATGACATAAAAAAACCCTTTAATTAGCTACAAATTTTTTTAACTCTGAATAAAAGTCATTTATAGTTAAAATCGCTCAATTTTTGTGTTCTTTGCATCTACGACTTGACAATTAAATTTCTCGTTTTGTAAAAAATGCCTGTGCTAATATTATAAGATCTCTGAGTGGTAAAAAATTAAACCTCTCAAGAGAAAATATAAAATCAATTCATTTACACCTCATTTAGTATTAAATCGAGTATACACATAGCTAAATTTAATTAGAAATCGTACGATATGGCTGAATTAAAGAAATGATAGCTGTGTTTATTCCTCATACTTGAAGAGTAAAGTTGAAGGTCCTTGATTTTTTGCTTCGCCTAAAGAAAGCAAACAATCGTCCCTGGTTAAACTTCACACCCAAAACCACTAACCTAATTGTATTTGATCCTTTTTTGGAGGGTGTTGTATAGTTAGTCTCCTATTGCGATACCTTTTATGAGAGAGCAACAACGAGAAGCAGCCCCTCCCAAATAAGAATGCAGGTCAGGCTTGCAGCCATCAACAATTTCTGTATTACGTTGTTGCTTGTTTAAGTCAGTGGGCACACTTGCTTCCTGACCGACCACGCCCTCCAGCTGACCATTCGCTGGTTGGACGCGGGTGCCTTCTGCGCGACCTAAAACGTAAATGCATCTCCTGGTAGTGCTTTTAGAGCTGGGGAAAATTATTTCACGTTTAACACTAAAAATGACTTGTAGACTTGAAACAGACTCTTGCCACTCAAGAAAACTTAGAATGTTTATAAAATATAACAGGAATTCTAATTTTTGTCGTCAATCGAAATGCTGTTTGCGTTAGTTTGACGTGTCAGGAATATTTTCCTCGTATGGTTACATTAATTAATGTAACAAATTTATACATTGATTAAAGTGATGACAATTCTAAACATTGACAGAAATGAGTGGCAGGTATACAATTCAATTACATGAAAACGGTTCAAACGTGTGTAAAAGTGATGGTAAACAATTGCTCTTGGAAAGAACAATTACGTGTCTTGGTTAGTGTGTTATGTAAATAAACTCACAACTTTCACCTTGGAATAATTTTATCATTTATTTCAGTAATCTCATTTGATCACAATAAAAAGTGCGTCCAAAATTATAAATCGGTCAATAATACCTACAAAAAAACACTGCACGCAAGAATAGAGATGAACTTTTTTACCAGGCATAGATTTCATGACGGCATCAGGGGTACCCTTCATTAGTTCTATTGAAATTCAGCTCTATTTAACATCCACAGTATTCACGGTCCAGTTGTTGAAGCTTGTGTATTATGATTTAAATTGGCATGTGCACCATGGCCCTGATTTCTTTGACCTTACGAGTCCATATACACATTATGGCTCTCCAAAGTAGAGCACGACGTTAACACTAATCGTCAAGTTTTTCCTTACCTGACATTGGAATAACAGATGGGCCTTCAATCCACACTGTTTTGCATGACAAATATGTAAAATGCAGAGTATTAGAAAGTGTGTGATCCATATTCATCATGATTTTCAGTGCCTTATGGAGTGCGAAGTCTGAGTGCAGGAGATAATATGGCTTTCATAAATCGTGTTAACATACGCAGTACAGTGGTTTCTGTGACAGCTGACATGAATTATACCTTTTTATTAGCGTAAAAATAAATAAGGAGGATAATACCGATTTTAGTGAATGTTTTCATTTTCGTGTTACTATGAAATGATGAGTGCAATAAATTATAGTGATTTGAAGTTACAAACTTAACATTAGGTGTTTGGTTGGTTTGAAGTAGAGAAAAATTAAGGCTTCGTCCAATTAAACATTACTAACTCTGACGCCAGGGTGTTGTAACTTTGTAAGTAACTTTTATGAAAATTGTGGACCGATACAGTTTGTCATTTGGATGAACAGTTCGGCGAATGTTGGAAACAATGCACCTTTAAAACAATTGTAGCATTCCTTAATAATTTCAATACGTACTCGAACGTCAGCATAAAATTTAGCGATCATGAAGCCATTTCAAATTTTTCAGCTTTAAGATCTAAATATATTTTCTGGGAAGTACCTTTAACTGTTTTATTTGAAGGTCTTGAAATTCTTGGTATATGTCCGTACGTTACTTATTGGTAAAAAACATGTCCCTCGCCTATGCTGTAGCCTAAAGTTTTCATAATGACGTTCAGCATCGAAACATTTCATCACCCCATCGACATGTGTTGTTTACAGATGGTGCATGATTTACCTTTTAAATAATAATGCTATAATTCTTTTAGCATTCGAATAATATTAGTATAAAAACAATCTCGGAAAAATCAGCGATACCTTCACTGCGTTCCGTAAAGTGCAAACGTAAGGCGAACAAATCTCCAAAAGTCTTTCTTTTTGCCGTCCCTTCTTACACGGTTTTTGTTGGGGTGCAGGAAACTGATGAAAATATCAGTTCGGTCTTGACCCAATTGAATGACGTAAGACGATAAGTCACTCGTAAGAAGGGCCTTATGAAATTCTCTTGAGTCAAAACAAAGCTGTACGGAGCTAAGAGGTCATCAAGATGGTCATGAGAGGCCGATGATTACAGGCTGTGGCCAGGCGTGGCTCCTGGAAGATATAGTGAACTTTGCTTATGTAATGGGATCTATTTTTGCCCATTCAATTAGTGGTGTTTTGAGCCCTGCTGCGGCTGAGTTTTAGATATTATATTAATCAAATTGTGGTAAATGTATTGGAAATAAAGTAAGTAATGCAGGATTAGTTAGAATGCTGAACTTGTGAAAACCTAAGCTGGAACACACAATAATTTAGTAACAATTTTCTCTCCTAAACTGGGATTGTCATGCTTAAACTTCCTGCTTCCTTAAAATAAGTAAAAAATAAACTAAATGTGTACTGTATAATGAGATGTATGCATTTTTCCAACAGGCCTTCTCACTAATCGATACCATTATTAATTTGTCGTTTCTGCTTCATTGGTAAGGACTACTTTAGCGAAGGGCCAAATAATTCTAAAATTCTACTAATTTTCCCTTTCAAGGATAACTCAGGCAAATGCCTTAACCTGTTTTTTCACCGTGTCTATCCACAAGTTATTAAACCAATGCATTGCTCTTGAGGCGTTTTCCTGTTATGAAACAAGGCATTTTCTTATGCGTAAACCCGTTGCTAAACCATGCTAAGAGACGCTCCCAATTTAATATAATGAAGCAATGGTGCTCTTATTTTCAACGTTGGTGGCTTCATTAGTTGTGCAAGAGCCAGGATGTCTTCAAGAAATCTCCCGGAAACTGCCAGTGCCTAAGATGCAGCTCCTGGGCTGTTATATCAGTTAATGGCTTCTGCCACTGCGCCCTTTGAGACCAAAACTTCTCTAGCCATGAGGTGGCTGATGGAGGGTAAAATTGAGAAAAATTAGCTCGGTTGTAACTGTAAAAGCTTAACAAGAAGAAAGCGGCAAAGATCATTAAATTTTGTGAAAGGTACAGCAGCTAGTCAATGAATACTGAGTGTTTCAGTGTAAACAATCATGTTATTCATCATTTTCAGTAGAATTTTGCAACATCTGCCGCCCAGATTGTTGTTTAGTTCCCATGGATTTTAAAAATTGAAATAATTGAATAAATTCATTTATTTAAATTGAAATTCCGAAACCTTCACATGAACCCTGCATGTCGGTGTGATTAAATATAATACTAATGAAAAGATATCATGATGGACATGTCAGAAATATAACTGTGGTCAGAGCCGTTTTTCTCAGGACTACTCAAAACGTCATTAGAACTCGTAGAAAGTTTTGCCCACCGTTTACTGATAATGGGGGCAATGCCCGACTCATACGACAAGTTGCCTTTTGGTTATATCTAATAATAGCGATTACTTAATGACATGCATTTTAGGACTCAACTTTTCCTTAGGAATTGGAGCTCTAGGTGTTGTAAACGTTCTTCTAGATAACCATTCTTACGCATTGCCAACATTATCAAAATGTTCCAGGATGCGATCATTTTATGTAGTTTGGGAGGTACAAGAACCCTGCTGGCAGGTGCCCTGTATCCGGTGAGTGAACAGCAAAAAATGACAGGTATTGAAGGCCATCATTTCTTGTTGCCATCTGTCCTGGACAATCATTGCTGCAAATCTTACAGTCTAAACCTGCTAGGATGCGTGTAAAGTGAAGCTGCTGTGGCTTTAAGGTTTTGGTAACAATCACTAAATAATTAACTCGTTGCAAAAACTCGCTTCCAATCCCAGTCCAACGCTGTAATGATGAAGTTCTGCCCCCAAAAACGCAAGGCTTATTTGTATATTTTTAACCAGTTCAAGTGTATCCTCAAAGCAAATCAAATATGCGAATAGTTACACAAAACAATCGGTTATAGAGGACTCATTTTGTCGGCTCATAGCATTAAACAAAAAATAATACGGGCATTAGTTAGTTAGCCTAAACCTTAACATAAATAAATTATAAATTGAATATAATTAATATTTAATAATATAAATAAACATACATATATGTCTAAATGAATCATAAATAAACTGTAACTACATAATAAACATATATAAACACTTTAACTGCCAGTTACTGAGTAGTGCATGAAATTTGAACGAGTTTCTTCTAGAAATTAATGTAAATTAAAAAATCTATATAATTAAATACGTTTTCGAGCATGTATGAATGGACAGGTTTGATATTTTGTCTGTGTACTCCATTATTATGTTAAACGTTGTAAAATGTATGTGCCACCCATGTTGATATTCAGAGATTTTTTATTGAATCTTAAAGCGCTATATTACATTTTGAGTTATTAATTTAATGAACGTCACTGACTGTGAATTAAGGTTTAAATAATTTAGCACTGTAAATGCTTGAGTACTAATTGATATCGAGGAAGATGCAGCCTTTCATTAGATTTCATTTTAATCTTGGTTAGCGATGCCATAAACAATATACTCTAGAGTTCCTACTACATCTAATTTTAGAGACGAGTGTAATTACTCATCAATCAATAATTAAGATCTTGCTTCATGCCTAATTTTTCAATAAACATGTGTCATGCTTTATTTTTCAAATTAACTTCTTTTTTTGAATATGCAAATATTTTAAAGAGAGTCAGTTTAAATTCTTGAATTTTATTTCAAATACTGAACATCATATAGGTAAATCTAATTTTTTACTCTACTTTTGAATATTATACACGAGCGACTGAGTTCTAAAATTACCTCAGAAACCATACAAGGGAACAACTTCGTACACATAATGGCGTCACGATGAACGAGATTGATGTGAGAAATCGGAACGTGAGTCTAACTAGCCGAGTTATGTGAGTCATCACGCTTGTGAGACACGGAGATGAACGAGACAGTTTCAAAACAAGGATCACAGACCCTCCCCGGAATATCACCTGCAAAATGGAGGATATTTAAGATGGATTTTTGTCTGCTGCATCCGTTGAAACTTCCTGTTCTTTCATTTAAATGACCGCCAAACAAGTTCTGACTCCGGCACCACAAGGTGTTACAATGGAAGCCGTTGAGAACGAACGTTGATGTGGAAACAAAGAAGAGGGTTAAAATTTTTAGAAGGAAAAACCAACACTGTTATCTATCATGTTCTCATACATCATGGCACTAAAAATTGCTGAAAATTATTCAGTTATTTTAATTTTAGCAGAAATTACGAAATATTGTTTCTGTTGCTCCTATTTTTAGGTGTATTATTACTTTTGATAAAAGAAAAAGGAAGAAGTGTATTTTTCAAGGAGACCACTGAACTGATGAAAAATTTACGAAAGCACTTTCAAAATTTTGTGCGCTTATTCACTGTCTAAGGTAGTACACAGTAGAAATGATTTGTTCTAAATCGCATCTGCACAAATTTTCTTTCGAAAATGTTGGTAATTCATTTTCTTCAAAGGACCTTTCTTGCACAAGAGTTCAATTTATCGAGCGTTTACCTGAGATTGCAAGATGCAATCATTTAATTGTAGGAGACCCGCCAGCGAGCTGAACCAATCAATTTAAGGTGAAAGTGAGAGGCGGCGGTGGGTCACCTATGAGCGAGTGGAGCCATTTAAATGCGCTACAGGAAATGATCTTTAGGACACAACCGTGGGGGTGAGACTAGGCGAGTGGGAAGTAGGTGTATACATAGCTTTGTATTCTCATTATCACTAGAAAATGTACAACAGGGGTCTGTGAATTGAACACAGCTTGATACTCTCATCATCACTAGAAAATGAACAACAGGGGTCTGTGAATTGAACATAGCTTGATACTCTCATTATCACTAGAAAATGAACAACAGAAGTCTGGGAATTGAACATAGCTAGATACTCTCATTAACACTTGAAAATATAACATTAAATTTATGTGAAGGCTGCAAGGCTCAATTTGTTTGAAGGATTTCGTCCATTTACATGTATTTTTCCTAGTCATTTACTCAACGTTGATTTCGAAATGGATAGACACCTAAGCGAGAGGTTTACAGACAATGATTGAATGCTATTCTTCGCGCTAAAATAATACAAAAACGTATTTTGCCTTGATCGAAATTGCCACACGAAACAATTGGCGTCAGTCGATCGTTACGGTCTAACCTCATCCACTGTATTATGCAAACTTCTTTCTCCAATGCAATAGCCACTCTTTTCGCCTCGATGTCTACCAAGTAACACTTTTCAGACCCTAATAAACTTTTTCAAATCTCAGGCTTTCCACTTTCCAAGCTATGTCATTCTGAGACCTTCATTAAGTTAAATGTAGTTGATGAATGTTACATGCGTCAGTGAAATCTTACAGGAAGAATTGTAAATGCTGAAAAATTGAGTGTTCTTACAATATAAAATTAGAATTATTGTCTCATAGGCACCGAAAAATTTCTAGATGAAATTGCTTTACATGCTTCGTTAATTAATAATCTTGATCTTATTCCCCTTTAATCAATCATACAATAGTCGTAATTCATAGTTGTTAGTACAAACATTGTTAAGGAATTAGATGAACATGGCTTCCTAGGATAAGTTCACTTTATATTTTACTGCAACTGCACATTATTAATTTACTAAGCAATGACAGCAAGAATTGAAGTACTTCTAATCGTTAATGTTTTCACACCAACCCCATAACACAAAAATTGCTTGTATAAGGTCACAACTGAATTGAAAGAATGTAGTACACATTGAAAAAAGGTCCTATATTCAATTCCATTATGATTTATCATTTAATATTTCTTATATAGTATGCAGCGACATTGATTATATAGCATTCTTTAACTTTTTCCAACTGCAAGAAGCGTGAACTATTGATTCTAGGTGAGGTGCAAGATGTGACGCATTGCCTGTGCTATTAAAGCCTTTTTCACTAGACTGCTTGCAGGATTTTATACGAAACCAAGAAGAGTTTAACGAACTGAAAGGTCGACGAAAAAGAAGGAACTGTTTTAAGCCAATGTGGAGTCCTGAAATCTTTACGAGAGCAGCACAAGGTTTAGTGAAAGTAGGACTTGTGTATTTGCGACTGGGGTAACACAGCCCGTAGTTGCGTGCGTATTTCGTATTTTTTTTACTTGTTAAACTGAGAGTTAAGAATTGGGCATAACCTGAATGACGACTCTGATAAAAAGTAGATTTTGGAATGAATTTTTTTCAAGATTCTACTTACGATGCAAGAAAATTTGAAATCACGATGATATTCAAAAGTGTGATTAAAAAAGGAAGGTAAAAAGTTCCATTCTTTATTCTAATCATTGATGGCTCGTACAGCATCAATTTGTGCGAAATAAAACACTGTAAAATTCTTATTTCGGAGATTTAGGAAATTTAATTTTTTATGTACATGTAACAGAACTTAGCACTAAATTCATCATCTAATTTCACTTCTGCAACATTACATGCGAATGAGGAATGTTGGTGGTCGGAAAATGATTTCTTACTAAGCTATAACGTAGAGTTCTAAGCGACTAACGCCAGATTACGGTAGCATTAGTGCATGGTTTACAGCAGAGCAGAAAAAAATGAACGAAGTCTCCTTGGCTCCAAATCTGGACTCTGTTTCAGTGTCTGTGGAGGTTCTGATAAACGCTCATGACTCAATAATTGATGTGTGGTTAAACTGAAAGGAATTTGGAAATGGAAGACTTTATTTTGCGTCTAGATAAGATATTCCAAGGACATTACAATCCTTTATTACAACTCTACAAATTCACTCTAGCTTTTCTTCGCTAGTCGTATTTTCATGTAATTAACATTTTGCTTGTGTTTATTCTACAGGTCGATAAATTTACCTGCTTTCGCACGCAATTCAATGTGAGTTAATGATCATTTCGATGATTTCAGTCGACGTATTTCCTCTGGTCAAGTACTCTTTTCGTGCAGTGTATTTGCCAGTTCGTGATGGGGTAGTTGTTCGTATTTCTTTTGTGTGAACCTTGGTCTTTCAGCCTATAATCATTGTGTCTTATGAACCTAGATGCCCTTCTCATTAATGCTCCGCCGTGCGAGTTCCACATTCTCAGGACAACCGCCAAGGTTTCTAGGAGCACAATAAAAACTAGATGTAATCTATAAAAATCCTTGCAGAAACATTCGACCCGCGTTTACGACTGTTTCTATTTCCTACCGCAGCCTGTGTGCTGCATGGATTATTTAAGACACAACACAACTGTAGAATTTTCATCACGTCATTGGTATGCCTGAGTAAAATAACAGCTGATATTCGAGGTGCATTCATGAGACGGGAGTGGCCGTTCATGTTCGTCAGCCATCATACTGTCAAGGTGAACTGCTCTGGTGGAGGCTTACAACTGTACGCGGGGAGTGGTTAATTATGTTGTGGACTTACGCAAAAGATCTGTACAATTATTATAAAATAACGTACTATTGTTTCAAGTTCCGTGTAGTGCTGGGCTGCGTTACGTCGAAAAGATCCAAAAGATTGCTCAGGAAATAGTTTTGGCGTTATTAAGTGATGCGCTTATAACATTACCTAGAACAGCTGCTGGACGACGGATTTTGGTGCACAGAGAGATTTGTGTACGTCACTGATCATTGGGTATGAAAGTGCTGTAGCAGAGGTTTATTCCTAATAACTAATATTTTCATCAACGGTTGCACATAAAATTGGCTGAACAAATAAAAATATTTACTTGTTTATTAGAAGCAAGCAATGGCCTTATACGTCTACTTCCTAATCTGAAAGAAACGGACGACCATCATACTGTTCTTTCTGCTGTAGAATGTTTTGAATCTTGGTAAAGACTAAACAATATTGGTGACATGATGGAATTGTCTGACGATAATAAATTACTTTAGTATCATCCAATCGAAGTTTGTAAATGTTTCTTTCGACCATAATTTTGAAATTGTACTTGTATATAGAGAGACAATGAAAATATCTTCATTGTACCATTGTTTGAAAGTATTTTTCTTGCCCATCTAGTGCTTCCATACTCAAAAAATATTGAACATACAGTTTATGGCGGGAATATAACCGTATATTCACGTAGTTTCTTCGCACGTTAAAGTCATAAAACATCAACACCACACAACAGTTCACCAGTCCTCCGATCTCGGTTTGTTTCAACTGACCTTTACCTTAGACCCACTTTACCTCATGCAAGTTTGACCAGCAACAGTGAGACACAGCTTCTATTTTTCTGCACGTGATGTAACGAACTCCACCCTTTGTACCGACCTTGAGTGGTCAGGGGGCGAGAATACAGGGCACGCCGACCCCATGGAAGGAGAAAGGCATCTGGTTCTTTTCAGGTCAGCCTCACCTGCAGCGTGATGACGGAAAACAGAACTCTGTTTTAAGACCCCCTGTGTTATACAAAAGAGATCTTTTCTTGTAATGACACTCCGAGCTTAAATTAAAGTCCGCTTTTCAGCTTGTGAGTTTTAAGTTGACCTCAGACTGGATGATAAGAATGACGATGGAGAATAGATCACGTCGCTAGTACGGGGTATGTTGTCTATTGCTAATTGAAAAAAGATTTGTGTATTTTTTAATATTTTAGACAATGTAATGCCAATAAGATTTTGAATGTAAAGAAACCCACTATTTCAAAGTTTTTAATAGTTAAGGGAGTTTGATAGTACAAAAACCTACAATATGCATTATTTTTGTTGATCATGAGTTTAACTGTATCGTGTTCCGATAGACATTTCAGTAATCTGGTATGAAAATGTCAAGTAATGAGCTAATTTAAAAGCACCTCACCCGGTGGTGCGACCGTTTTTTTAGTAAGGTGGAGAGTTACTGTATTTTATAACCTCTGGAAAATATATCCTTAAAAATGCGTAAAGGAAAAATATATCTTTGATAAAAACAATTCGAATGAAAATTGACTAATCATTTTGTTCTACTGCACGGGTTATGTTCTTTTAAAGTAAAAGTGGTATTGATGTAGATATATGTACATGTAATTGGATTTATGTTGGTGTCTTAGAATTTGTAAAAATGAATTGAAATATATAGTTAACTAGAAGGAATGATTGATCAAACCACATACTGACAAAATTAAATCATACCTCATTGATGCTGTACTGAAATGATCAAGGCTGAATATGTGACCGCAATGCTACAGTTACTTCTGGCTCGCATGCCCAACACAATCAAAACGGTCAAAATGAATGGTGTCTGATGATTTTGTATGTCGTGATGACAATTTCATTGAGTTTTTATTATTACAGCAGTCATTCCGTAGTGAGCTGATCATCCGACAGAGCAGCTACAGCCTGGGCAGCTGGTGCAGTCAATGCCCACATTACGTTAAGCAATTTCAGCTTGCACTTGATATCGTGCAGCTCGAAATCGAAAGTGGTCCACTCAAGTCGAGTTCGTCCACTTCCTGCCTTTAATACTCGATCGTGCGTCGTAAATCACTATTGTAACGGGCGCTCAAATCCAGGGCAGTCGTAACTAATGCTTAATCCAACGTGCTAATTAAGCGAAGGCCGTCGTAACTCACGCTAAGTGTATCGACTGAGTAAAATCTGGATGAGCGTAACTTGTTTTTGGTGTAAAAAGCCCAAGAGACCTGGGTACCCGTAACTTAATTTGTATAGTTGAATAGTTACCAGTACTTATGTGGTAGCTTTATAAAAAGTCGAATAAGAAAATACGAAAAAGGGATAAAAACTTAGAATGAACGGATTTTTAGGCATTCATACCACTGCACGTATAAGTCAATAAAATAATTATATAAAAAGGAATTTTAATATTAGGGTTCAGTATTTATCTCAAGCTATAGCTTCTGTATGATAATTGATGAACATATTTTACTAAAAAAGAGTATAGTGTAGAGTAGTTAGTTCGCTGCAAGCTTGTATTACTGGACTAAAACTTGGCTAAAAACTAGTTGTAGAAGCGGTTTTGACACTAGAGTAATTAGTGTACTATGCAATCGCAGCACAGAAAAGTAAGAAGTAAATTTTAGTCAAATAGGTAAAAACAGGAGGGGGGAACACAGAATAATACAATGGAAAGGTAGTAGCAATGGTTATTGAATAGCTTTATATAAATACCAACCATTTTAATTAAAATTATGTTCCATTGGTAGGTCATGTCAAATTATGATGTACATTGCATATAAATGAGCATTGCATATTTCATTGCCGTTGCAAAGTGCTGAAAAGCTGCGCTATAAAATTTACTAAACAAAAGATACCTTGAAATCCGAATAAAAATGTTGATATTAGAAGAAATAATGATTAATCTTTTGTTTATATTGTGCTGTTGACACTGGTGACCAGCACTCCACAACTGAGAGCCGTCCTCGTCAGACTAACGACCATCAAGCCACAAAAGGCTATCGAAAAATTAGCATCTCGTTAGAATGAGTTTCTAGAGCACAGCAATTGGAACAACGCTCATGTGAGGTTTTGCGCGGAGAATGCGTTAGTGAAGGTTAGAGGTAGAATCGTGCCTTTTGAAGTTTGCCCACTGCTCCCAGCACTAGTTTTCTCTGCAAGAATCAGCATACACGAGTGCTGCTTGGCTCAAAAGGTCGACTTCTAACAAATTTACACACTATTTATCGGCTGATGCAAGCATCGTGCATTATTTTTTCGTACTTGTTTCACTTTTAGTTAACTTTTGACGAATTTCTATTTTACTATGTTTACATGTAGTTCCTTTGTTTAGATGTAGTCCCTTTGTTTGCATGCAGTTCCTTCAAAGTTAACATTTATTTAGTGTTAAGCTCTCCATGGAGTAACTTTTAGTTACATTTTAGCAATCAAGTAAGTTTAATTTAAGTACGCAGTGACACAGCTTTAATTTGCATTTGGTTAACTTTCATTTAGTTCAGCATAAGTAAGTTTCAAACAAACTCATATTTTCCCCTTAGGGATAATTTTTTCACAGGTCTCTAATTCATTGAATATCTTTGTAATACAACTTGAAACATAATCCATTGGCTCATAATCATTCCATTTCTTTACATATCCCTATGATTTTTTAGCAGTAACACAACGATCTTTTAAAGATTTAAGGTATGTATCATTTCTTAATAATTATCACCCATAATTGAATTATATGTGCGCAAAGACGGCTGGGAAACTTGACTTGCAGTATTGAGCTGAGCAATGTAATTAAAAACGTGCCATAGTGGTCTGAAGAAAGAGAAAGTTTCCATTAAGACTACCTGCACGGATTCAATTGGAGTCTGTTTTAATAGCAACAAAAACTCATTCACTGAAATCAATTGAGGTAATCTCGTGAATCCGCTCGAGGTCACATTACTAGGAAATCATTTCGTGTATTGTCAAAGACTTCCAGTGCCCTTTGTGTTGAAGCGCCGATAAGGTGGCGGTCTTATTAAGATCTGCTCTGACATCTCGTTCTGATTTTGTCTCACGCAGCATCAGCAATGTTATTTGTTCACTTTCAGCTGCTGACAAGGTCAACCACAGCCACCAGAATGACAGCTTGTGCGTTATTTGAGTGACAACTACACATTGAGAACTGGAGCAACAGTTCCCGCTCAGGAGTTAGTCTCTTAATGATTGTGTTCTTCTCGTCACGTTATTAAAGGGATGTGCGAGATGACGCATGAAGTAGGACAGCTTGTGATGAAATGTTGCGCTTTCACTTCTGGCTGGTGCTCCTGTTATAGTGTATTCCAGGTGGTTCAGATAGCTAGTACAATTTCTTTGAACATTTAGAACAAATATTTGAGTTTAAAGCTAATGGGCTGTAAGATAGAATCATAGAGAAAAAGACTTTAAATGTCACTGAACAGGAGTAAACCAAAACATCAAACATTGAGTATCATTTCTGAGAAAGGGAAACCTAATCTTTATACATGGAATAAAATCTGCTCTAATGAATGAATGGGAATAAAAACTTCAGAATAAGATTTATTCGCCAATCAATTTATTTTAAATTCAAAAAAGGGACATCCAAAAACGTTGGCAATCCTTTTACATCATTTCAAAATACGAGCATGAAATCTGATCGTCTTTTCTTATCTTAGCTGTTGAATATGTTTAGCACATTCTTGAAAGTAAGGGTAATAATAAAATTTCGATCCCGAATTATTGACTTGAATCTTAAATTAATTCTTTATGGTTACTTACCGCTTTGATTTCTGTCAACGTAAAGTTCTCTAAGCTGAATTCTTTTAACTCCTGTTCAGATATGAAATAAATATTCATACTTATAAGAGACCTCCTGCAGATGAACATACTGGGGAGTCTTTTTTTTACCTGGAACAGTCAATACAATGCTACAATTTCTATTACTAGACACGATTTTGAATCTCTAATTAGATTTGGTGATTCAAATAATTTTGGAACGCTCATGACTTTCTTTCAGTTCAACATTAAATGTTTGCTGCTTGTCATGTACGAGTTCGTTTGATAAAGTCGTGTAAAAATAGTTTAATATTCATAAAAGCGTTAGCATATTCCAGGATGATTATATATTTATTAAGGTTACAAATGCATTCATACATGAAGAATGGGCATGACCTTCACATTATTGCTCCTACCTTGAGGCTAGTCTTTAGAAGTCTGGTGTAATTGTACCTTTCAGAGCACAATTTTATGGACAATATTTTGCCCGTACTCCGTAGAAATGCTTAATTGCCACTTTTTTAAATTTTTTTCCGTGATGCAGATTACCGATTATTTCCACCACGGATAATTTCTGCAAAAGTTGTTTTCTCTCTCAAACAATTTTGATGCAAGGACTGATTTCTATGAGAGGAAATAATATTATTCTCATCTTATTTTCGAGGAACCATATTTCGGGGTTGTATGTATATTCCATAATATTTTTCTATAGATTAAGTGTTTCCAACATCAAAAGTTTTCAGTATACTTTGTAGCAAACGAGCACTTACCCTCGTGCTGTGCCATACATTTTATCTATAAGATATTTAAGATGACAAAGTTACTTACACGAAGCCCTTTATCGATTCCATATTGTACTAATCGCCTTCTTATTTACACATATCACCTTGGTGTCATTTTTGCAATGAATTCGGTGGTTTGTGGAAATGAAATATTGAAAATGATTCGATAATAGAAGGTAATAAGGCAATAGAAACAAACAGGTACGTAAACGCCAAAATGGCTAAAAGACCACGCTTTGGACTTACTGAAAAATAAATTTCAAGCTTCAAAATAAATGATAATTTTCAGTGTTAACATTGCTGCACATGTAGTATTGAATATACGCATGTTTTTTAACTCGTGCTCAGAAAATGGGATGCAGAAATGATATATGAGCACATGATCATCGAAAGTATTGCGTAGTTATTATCACATTTTAAAATAGGTTTTCGTTCGTGTTTTAATCCACTTAAAATTTAATGCTAGAGCACTAATATGCAGATAGTGATGCGTGTAGTCGAAGTTGTCACATAATTGAAGCTGTCACTGATGGAGTTATCACATTTAAAGCTCCAATGAATAGTTCATAACGTATTGAAATGTTAAATTTGGATATAATTTTTTCATAGAGAAGAAGATAATTTCGTTGACAATTTATTAATACAGAGTGCCAGACTGCACGTTCCTTCTCACTGTTGAGTTCTGAAGTCTAACTGTTGCATTCTTAAGGATCGTAATTAGGAAAATATGAAAATCAATTCGTAAGTTTTTATTACAGCTAAAATCAGTTTAATTACTTGGATCGATTTATGAGCTTTGAGATGGACCTTGGATTTTAGATTTGCTGTACAACAAAAAATTCACAATCCATTTCAATCTTCATAATACCTTTTCGAACTGAGAAATGTACAGAGATTGGAAAATGGGCACCCTCACATCTTTAGCTTGTGATACTATCAAATTTTCAAATAAAGTAGCTGCGAATTATGAACCGTGTCTTGCCTGCTCATCTCTATACGTGGGTGACCATAAGACTATATCTCAAGAAGTGTCATTGCAATTTTTACTTCACGGTACTTTGAAATTTGTTTTTCAATAGTTAGGCTTATTCACGAAATTATTTATACCGAACAAGTTCGAACCCTCAGGTAAATTTATCATCGATTCTCTAAATTAACGTTTCCTTTTACCATCAAAAATGTGCTGTAAAAATTCAAAAATGATGGCCATGTGCTTCACTGTACCTCATTTGTTACATTTACAAAAGCTGGAAGCTCCACCGTTAAGAAAAAACAAAAGAATCTCAACCAAACCTTCTGAAACGAAAGTTAATTTTTCAACTTCAGCGTCGATCGCATTTCTGTCGAACATTATTTTGGTGCAATGGGGCAAGTAAATAGAAAAACAGAGTTGCAACACTATCAGCTAGTCTCGTGAGTGACTTGAAGAACTCGGTAATTGTGACTGATAGTTGCTTCCTGGTCGCGCGTCTGCGTTTAAGTGTTTGTTTATCTCCTAATGGTTGACTCGTTTTCAATTTTGCCCAGCAAATGCCTAGAGGCTGCGGCACTGGAGAAATTTCGCACTTCGAGAGTTTTTCTTTTTCTTTATTGGAATCGGTCGTCGTGAGTGTTAGACGTACCTGATGGTTGCCTTTATGTGAAGTCGGTCAAGAATGTTAGAAAAATTGATACTTTTTTACATAAGAGACGGTCAAGATTGGTAGAAATATGTGATAGTTGGAATACGCTTCGGGGATCCTGCGCTTGGTTTTGGTAGTAACTAGAAAGAATTGAAATTAAATTATCATATTGTTACAATGATTGTTCTGCTATTTACGTGTAATACAGTTGATAATGAAGCTTACTTTTTTCAAGATACACCAATCAAAATTAAAAAGAAGTATAATTTGTTGTTATTAATTCATACTAACGGAGAAAATTATAATCAGTATATTAGAAACGCGCTTGCAATCCATCGTATTTTTCTGTTTGCAAACCTGCAATTCACGGGCACTTCACTGACATGAATGAGTGCATCATTAATTTGAAAAAATACAATCATGAGAACTTATTTTGAACACATAGGAAGCTCTCAATATATGATATTTAATAACCTTGCCTTAATTAACTTAAGATTGCCTTTATTATCTAGCTCATTGCCACCCGCTCTGCTACCTACCCAGTTTACGTAACTACTTCCTTATAACCTTTACTGCATCAGTGAATTGAGTTATTGGTTGTTTGAGCTCCATTTCATTCAATGAATGTAAACTACGTTGTTCATTTGAAATCTATCCATCAGGATGTTTATTGCATTATCATTGCTACAAAAGGGGACGCTTAAAAATGTCTACACTTATAATTATAATGAAATTATTTTTAAATTAGAGTGTCTGGAAAGTCGAAATTCCATCGCTGGTCATAAAATCCTATTCAGAATTGTAGGAGCTATCAGAAGCGTCAGAAAACTTTAAAAAAGTATGAATTTGCCCAGTACTATGGCCCTGAGTATGAACATGCATATTTTATGGCTTGACTCCTTAGAAATTTTCCAGTGTGCAAGCTCTTCCGAACGGTTATAAGTTAGAAGCCTTCAGAGCAGAGACGTTTTTTCTGGAGCTCCTTTTGTTGGTGTCATTGAAGGGAAAAGCGCCATGCATCATTTTCGAGCAGCTCCGAGAAGGAGACTGTCACCAAAGGCCTCATCCATCAGAGGGGCCGCGGCTGACCATGCTAAGAGAAGTATAACCTCAGCTTGAACAAGCGTAATTTCTTTGGCCAGAGGTCATCCTTTAAAGTTGATGAATTCTTCTTCTCCCTGCCAGCTTTCCAACGACCTTTTTCAGAACGTATTCAGATGTCGACAATTCAATAGCGAATAACACATTTTAATGCATTTTGTTCCATGAAATAGTTGTGTTTTTCTCAGTTATACCAATACATAATGTTCCACAATAATTTTTTCCTTGAAAAGATTTAGAGACCAGTGATACTTTCTTATCAAGCACGAGTTTCAATTGGCAATGTCTTCATCTGAACCAGTTACGGATTTTTTTCTCTTGAACAGTGATAGATGATACAGTTTCAGCCCAAACGAATGAAAAAGGAATTATTTTCAGCTTTTTGTTACTCTTTTTACTAGTTATTAGATGATTGCAATGAAGAGTTGCATGTAGTTTTATATAGCAGGGTCTACAATTCTGAAACGATTAAACTTCTTTGGTATCCGTACGATTAACTAATAAGAAAATAAAATGTACTGTTATTTGTTTTCAAATCTTGAAGCATACAGTGATCGCCTGAACTGTATGACCACATAGTCAGTATGCCTAGCTTGTTCAATGAAAGCAGAAATGTTTACTTTCTATCAACTCCCAACGTAAATTTTGTCCAGTCACGTTAGGGTTCTCTCAATTTCTTACCGCAATCACGGCTCACTTAAAGGCTCCTTTCTCAGTAAATGATGTCGATTCAAGAGTTTGGTAGATCGTGGCTTTGATAGATCACGAGTGATATACTATGCTCGTGATCGATGAACGAAATATTATCTAAGCAACGCTGCTCTCTATGATCTTAAGTCACAGGGCTCTCAGCCTTTAACACGTTGAGTGCGATACGACCCGCCGGTGGGTCACTCAGGTTAGGTTCTATAATTTTTTCAAGGCTTTCTAGTGACTGTGTGTACAAAGTAAAGATTTGCACCAGCTAGGCAATCGCAGGCAACGTGTTAAAAAGTTCCAGAATTTCATTCTGGCTAAATTGCATGACTGAGAAGTTGAGTTTTGGAGTTGGTGTTGATATCACAGTTCAGGTTCAAGCTTTAAAAATGATTTCAATAGGGCTATTGGAAATAAAATACTTATTCAAAGGTTCTTAATGCCCATAGAATTAAAAAGTCATTGTCTAGCACGAAATATTTTGAAAATTTAGCAAGAGTAAAATTGTGCTTCTTAGAGCCTGTACGGAGAGGCAGGTTGCAATCCTAAACTAAATAGTACTTGACAATTCACTAGGTGCAGTGGGTCAGCTCATATATAATAAAAACTGAAAAATAACTTTGAAGTGGAAAGGAAAATTCGGAGTAAAGGAGTACCTGCTTTCAGTCTTCCATCATGACTAAAACCACAAAACGTTCTGATGAAAGAAGGAAGCTAAATTAGTAGAATATATTCAATTATCTGCTTATCTGACGACAGTTTCAATTTATGAAATGAAAAATGAACTACATGCTGTTAAAACGCATAATTTTACTTTATTCTGATTGTGAATCTGCAGCTTAAAATATGTTTATGTTATCTAGGAGCAAATAAGTGGCGATTGCAGATAGCAGGCTATAGAAGTAGAATGGTGCAACAAGTGAGGTACCTGATGCTACACCATGCAATTCATGCATGGTCCAATGACCATAATCGATGATGCATCGATGTCCAATTCATCGAAATCGTAAGATTTTTACGGCAAGGTTGAAGTGCAAAATTCGACAAGTCGATTTCGTTTTATTCATTTTAGTAGCTTCAGTGGGCCTTATGTTTTTCTCATTGTTTATTTCCAACCGATTTTATTTGCTTTGTAGAGTTAAGTAGCTCGCAGCAAACGTGAGACGAAGCAAGAAAATAGTAACTCTCGAGTGGAAATAGGTTTTGAAAATGTAAATCAACCTGTTTAGAAGACTTGCAAATTGTAGCTTCGGCAATTTGTACAGACTTCATGTATCCAAATTGTAACATGCAAATAAAATCTCATTATCTTCTCGAGTAAATCAACACGCAAAATTCTGTGACTTATTCGTATTCAGACTAAATTTAACCAATTTGAAGGGTAAATATTTTGAAGTGCGTGGTAACCTCTCTAACTGGAGTGAATTCGTCGAAAAATACATATCTTCAATGCATTAAGTTAATACTAATTTTATCTAGTTTAAAATTAGGGGTTTGATACGTTGTTGAAGGCTGTGAGAAAATTCTTTATCTCTCACAATAAAAAGGATTTTGCCATGATCCAGATCACCCAAGACACAGACTTGCAGCTCACCAAATAAGGGCGTTAAGTCTGATCTGAAGGTTGCTTGCGCGACTACTGCATTGCGACGTCGCGGACAAAGCATGCCACGAAAAAAATCGGCGTCTTCGCTCCATTAAATCCGACAACCACTGTTGCTTTGCATGCTTGTCTCATTACTTGTCGCTCTAATTGGAAAATATGATGACTAATGCTGGAAACATCGGGATATCCTGCCGCACTGGAAGAAGTCATCGTGAGACATACTCCTCGCGGACCTCTGTGTCTTCCTGTTAGCTCTTCCAACCTCAGTTAGCGCAGAAGAATGAATCACAGGAATTCAGGTTTTAATAGGTTTTCCCTAACGGGACAAAATTTATGTTTCCTTCTTGCATTGGCATTTAATCTCTTCCATAGCATTTGAATAATTGTATGCAGAAATTGAGGGTAATCAAATGCGTTGTTGGAAAGAAACACTAATGCAACGATGTAACTGCTCTAGATCTGAGGAAATCACGTACGCTAGTAGATGTTTGGTGATTTGTAAATGATGCTCTTAAACTTCTCTGACATCACTTGATCTGCTGGAGTTTTTCGATGCATCAGAGCTGTAAAAATTATACTCTTTGAAGGATGATGAAGCAGAAATATGGTATGCTCACTTAGATTTTACATGCTCTGATTTTTACACATCTATTACGCAATTATCTTCACGATTTTGCATAAGTAAATTCCTATGTTATAGAATCAGAAAAAAGAAGCAATACATAAAAAGGGAAAAATTTTGAAGGATTTAAAAAAAATCAAAGATAGTTTAAAGTTTTTGAAATATTACACGTATTTTAAGAATGATGATTAGTATATGTTGTTCTTATTACTTGTAAATTTCGGTCTTAAGAGCTGAGTGCTACACTAAGGAATTATTGGATGATATTGTAAAACTCGTGTTCCAGTTTAATTTACCTATTGTTACCGGGTCAAAAATTCCGGAAACTTCTTTACTTATCAAAGTGGTAACAGAAATTGCATCAAAATTATTGCTACTAATTTTAAATAAACGTGTTCAACAGAAAGGAATCAGTAAATATGACACAGGAAGTTTTCTGCACTGTTTAATTTCGTGTTAAGATGATATACTGTGGCCACCCTGACCTCCAAATCTAAATCCTCTTCATTATTTCCAGTGATGATAGTTGACGAGGATGGTTTGCATTGCGTTGCCTGATATTTTAGAGGAATTAAAAACACATAACATCGTTTTAGGAGTCAACAACATTACTTCAAAGTTGCGGAGTAAAATTATGGCCATGGCCAATAAAAGACCATGTTTTGCTTAGCCAACAATAAGGATCATCTGAATGGCAAAATATTCCACTGTTAAAATGTAATTTAAACCTCAATACATCCACTGTCTTTTTCACTTGTCCAAATATCTCTGTCGTTATTATTTCTCCTACTGTTCAAAAGTGTGCGTGATATGTGCACCACCTTGTACTTTAACATAGGCATGAGTTACGAACCTAAGAATGTCAAAATTATTGCTCCCACATTCTTGCATTAGTATCATAACTACGAAACGATTTGAACCCTAAAATATTTGCATACAGTGAGTAGTGAGGAATATGCATCCATAAAAATTGTCATTGTGACAAAATCCTGATTCTATGAACTTCAAAGCTGTGCGTAAAATTTAGTTTTGAATCAATTAAAGCACCCAGGAATCAATTAAAGCACCCATGAATCAAAGAAGTAAAAGGAAACATCCTTCTCTTGATGGTAGAGGCTTGTTTACCATCGGGTTCGAGGCCTGGGAGAAGGAATTGCAGATGTCATTTGCCAGGCAAATTTATGTTCGTACTCAATCATAATTTTTGTTACTTCTGGGATCCGTGCGAGGATGCTCCAGGGGACGGAGTTTATAAACTCCAGCAGCCTGCTATCAAAGAAGAGCCGGCTGTTCGACACAGCATTGTCGTGTTAATGCTCTGAAATACGACCTATTCTCAAAAGAAAATCTCAACTGCATGTATTCGTGTAAAGGTCAGTTTCCATAAATCAATATTAATGAAAGTACATGTTATCTATGAATTATTGCATGTGTTTTCACAGAAATATTGCGTGCTAACGTCAGTTAAATATTTTTACCAGCCATAGCAAAGCATTCTCGCTCAGGTTTTAAATAATTCATGAATGATTATGCAGCTATTTTGGCAGGGTGAAAATACATAATTAAGGGTTTTGTTATAATATGGATAAACAAAATACGTTTCTACCTGATGCATGTATAAACTTCGAAAAAGTAAAGGAATCAGTGTAATTTTTCACTTTAATCCACACGCATGTAGCGGGAGTGCTAGTGGTAGAATAATACTAAGTTTCATTCACAGATAATAAATATAATTCCTTTTATTGTTATCAAAAGAAACGGAAAAAGAGTAAATCATTCCTCGGACAAACTTAGCATCATGTAGATTTCTCTCTAGCTTCAGTCAGGAGTGTCATCATTGCCCTAAAATGCTTCAAAAATTGTACAAGTGTTTATTTCATCATTTAATGCTGTCAGTGCAACGAAAATAAAAATCCATCTTTTAAAATGATTATAAAGGCAACAGTTTTCTTATCACACAGGTTTCATTCACTTCTACATGCAATCCTCATTGAATAATTTCAAAGCGAATCATCATTGCAACATCTCTCGATTAGCCGACATGGAACGTTGATTCTCAAGATAATTTCACCAAGCTGCTTTTTACACACAGGGTGCGGCACCATAACTTCCTTTTTTCAAAACGCTTTGCTTAGAATAAAACTAAGTTGTGGTGCTGCACCCTGTATTTAAGTACAGAATCTTTGCTTCCTGTGACCGTTGCAACTTTTGCTGCCGTTTCTTGAGAGACATCAGTAAATAAAGATCTTGTGAATCCTTGATTCAATTGTGGTTCAAATCTAACGGAATTAAAACCAATAATAAATGCACGTCTTATACCGCTACTTCTTTCTCATGTTCTGTCTACACTTCCAAAATGAAATCGATTGCTGATGATCAGAATTGAGAGCTCGGTGACAACCACCTTCGAATGTCCATCGATCTCTATTAGAGTTGTTCAGGAACTTGCATGAGGAGAAACGTAATCTCGGCCACCGCTGTTCGCAATGCGTCGTCCACAAAGTTATGGTGAGGCTGCAAAAACAGTCTCTGAACAGATGTTTTAAACCACAATACCTTCTCTTTCGGGGAAAAATTGGTTTATGCTGCCGATTTCAATAATGCAGTTTCATCTTAAGTTGACCATCTTGGAAGGGAACAGCATTTTTCTTTGGTGAAACTTAACAATAGAGACTTCAGAATCAGTCATGGATGCTCAACAATACAACAACCTTAAAAGTCAGTTACTTGATCGTTGTCAAACGCCATTTTTTCAAGTTAAAAAACTTTATTTCAAGAATTATGTATGCAAAAACTGTTTAAAGACACTTATAAATTTGTTCTAGTGAAGAGGCTCTAAATTTTTAGGTCACTCACACTGATTTCGTATTTATTTCAAATAGCTGGGATCCACTTTTGGAATGTGTATTTTTTAATTGGTTCTACTGAACCACTCACGAATGATTTATTTTCAGAAAACAATTTAGTGATGATTTGCGTATGAATATTATTTTGTCCATTGATTAAACAAAAAATATTAACACCTGCGGAAAATGAGTCTAATGAATGAGTTGAAACATTTTTTAGTAATGAACTTTACATTTGTTCATACTTCATAGCATTTTTCAATTCATATTCTACAAATTTAGTGGAATACTAATTCTAAACATCGTTAGAATATATTTTAAAAACAGGTTGCAAAAATCTTTACGAGTAGATTTTCGTATTCATTTTGTTCTCTCATGAATGATCAGCGGTGAAAATGAAAGGTCTAAGGATGATTCAATTCAGGTTACTTCCGGGGATTCTCGAAGAAAAAGCTTCAGTAATCCATGGCAGGTTTTCAATGCATATTATTTGGGTTTGCCTACCGAATGCGTTCAAAGAAATTTTCATAATATAATTAATACAGCTTCTGTGGGTTCGAATAAATGAAAAAAGATGAATATTATTATGTTAAAGTTATTCAAATATGTTTGGAGTCTCATGATTTTCTAGAGGATCTGTTCCAAGACAAGCTGAATTAACCCATGAGTTTAACCCATTGTAAAAGCGTGAATAAATAACATTTATTTAATAGAATCAGCATTACCTAATTGGTCTAAATATAGTGTTATTTGTTTTAGAAAATTTGTGAGCGAAAATCAATTACTAGAGGTTACGAAATAGTGAAAAAAATAATATATAACTAAACTAAAGAAGTTGTATTATCTCACGTACTGAAGTAAATGATCAACACAATGAGAAAACGAACTAACTTGTCGAGCTGATTTTTTTTTCGTCAAACAAAGAGTAGATAAATAACCATCCAGCGTATCTAAATTATATCATTTTTCATTGTCATTCATTGGGTAAGAACATTAAACATCTCGTCAAAGTGAGATAATAGGCGCAATGATGCATGTTGAAATGTAAGAGTGTTGTATATAACACTCCCAATGAAGTGATTCATCGCATAAGAACGAACATTAAACATCTCGTCCAAATGAGATAACGGGTATGATGATGCATGTTGAAGTGTAAAATTGTCGTATATAGCACTCTGAATGAAGGGGTTCGTTGCATAAGAACATTCATTAAACATTTCGGCCAAATGAGATAATGGGCACAATGGTGCATGTTGAAGTGTAGGAGTGTAGCACATAGCATTCTCACTAAAGTCCTGTCAGATGCTGGCAGGTAAGAAGAACGTTTCTTTGATTGCGTGGGAACCAGAGCGGGAGCCATGGTAGAAGAGGGCAAAGCAGAAGGGCCAGGTTAATTGCTTTGAAATGGCTCCAATTCAATTGGAAGTCTCAGGGCACTGATGCGAGAAGCATCTAATGGGTTTCTGTCATTGCATGACGAGGATGTACCAAAATATAATGCTTTATGCAGGATTAATCAATAAAGATTAGGCGCATCCTTTGATCTTTTAGACTACTAACTGCCAAACGTTCTTGAAGTTCTTGTGCGAAAGGAAACTATTTTCATTCATCAAGTACATATCAACGTAAATGATGGAGTACAGTTCTAAATGTTGTGTTGTGATAGCTTGAAAACTGTAGAGTACGTAATTTCAAGGCACACTCAATTCATGACAGGAGAGCAACGTCAATGTTACACTTATTTTTTGTTTCCAGTATTATAGGACCAGCAAGATGGTTATTCTTTCCTGAAGTGGAAAGCACCATTCATGTATTAGGAGTGAGTCAGTAATTAATTTAAATATTTATGATGGTACTTTTTCGTTGAACTTTGATCACGTGATGGATAGCCAAAATGTGAATAATAGTCTTAGCTAAGATATATAATGCATGGTATAATTTGAACAGTATTTCTATGATTTTCATTTTCAGTGCATGTCAATACACTCACACAAATACTGACTTTTAATGACTTCTGTGGTTTACTTTTTCAATTCTAAATTACGGTATCAAGCGATTTCGTTCTCGTCATTAAGAAAGTAAAAACAACAATGTGTCTCTTATTAACGTAAAATACAAGTGACATTCTTTCATATTACGTATTACTGAAAATAACTTGAATGTAAAATATTACAGATATTCATATAGTCACATATTCTCGTACATGAATATGAGACAGTTAACAATGCTGATATTTTTGTTAAGCGAATGTGTCAGAAGAGTAAATACTCTAGGGAAGTGCCAAGTTCACTATTGATTCGTAGTTTTCAGTAAAATTTTTTGTACTTTTAAGTGTTGACTTTCATAAGTCAGAGATTCCTCAAAGTGAATTAATAAAGTAAATTTTCTATGCAAGTAACGAAATTTAACTTTTCGTTAATAAGGTGTAACTCTACTGCAACACTTTATAACCAGTACAATAAGGATAAACCTTAGTACGGCTAAAAGATGTATCCCTTGCGTAACATCGTACAGCCCTAGTATAAGAACTTGTAGCTACATCGCAACAACTTACGATCTTAATGTAACAAGATGTAACTCTGTCCGCGAAGCACGACGCCTAGAGCAATTTGGACCTCTGTAAGCCACAAAAGTCTCTCCCAGCCTCCACATAGGACGTTAATGATCGACTAATCAACCAATTATCCGTCAAGAGATGAACGCAAGGGCTTGATTAATCGACCCACAGTCAACATTGCTCGATAGAATGAATATCGCTCGAGGTTTCGGAACATTTTCTTAGCAAGGCGCCGATGAGTTTACAGTCGACACATGGTAGTTCAATAATGTGGGGCTCGACTTTGCGACTTGTTTTTACAGCACCAAGAACGCAAGACTTCAGTTGACTGCGAAAAGAAAACCCTGGGAGAAAGAATTGGAACCTTGTGTTGTGAGGTTTTAGGACTTTTATTTCATGTTGAATTAAAAAAGAAGGAATATTGTCGCACGGTGAGAGAATTAGCATTGCGTTACCACATGATTCTGCAAGTCCGTATACATCGTTTGTTAGTGTTGACTTTTTTGAGTTCATACCCTATGGAACAGCAACATCTATGTTCAATATTCCGTACTTATTCAATGTCTGCACCTATCTCTGATATCAACAGTTTAGGATTTTGAAATAGCTGATACTTCAACTAGCATCTGTGTACGATTTACCTTAGCTCGTTGCACGTCATTAAAATCTTCTCCTCAATTCCTGCATATTTCAGCTCACAGAAGAGCTTACAATGCAACAATTTTTTTCATTTACGCGTTAATTTCTCAAATAAATTATTTTAAACTTGAATGATTTCATAAACCTAGCGAAGAAGTAAATGAACAGGCGACTTGAGTTACAGCGAGCAATGGAATAAAGCGTATCAGGCTTCTGCTAAGAACCTCATGAGAAATTATGCAGCAATGAATCAACCTCAATCACGGAAAGCTGCTTGGAATTAGAGCATCTCTATTACAATGAAACCATGAATTTAGGGTGAGAAGTTTTTTAGACGATCCTTGCAAATGACCTCACGATTTCCTGAAATTGAGTGTGATGAAAGGGCACAATACCTTGAGTGATGATGTCAGATTTGCTTAATGAGTCTTCTTTGGTGATCGTGTGGTTTTTTTTCCAATGCTCTGAAGTTGACACTCTCTCTGGTCCGAAATAGTTGGTGCATAAGCCAAAAACAATCCCAAGTTTTAGTGTTTCATTTCTGTGGTTGTACGTTATCAATTGAGTATATTCTCGTAGTATGTTATGTATACGATTAAGATAACATGTATTTTATTTGAATCAAACCTTCTGCATTGGTTCATACTTCTATTTCCGGACTAATTTGAAAATTTAAATCCACCAGTAATTTTGGACTGGATGGATTATTTCTTAGTTATGCCAAGCTTCACATGTACAAAATCAAGGTAACTCGGTACATGATTGCATGATTTCAACAATTTCCGCCTTTTCCAAAAACTGATAGTTTTTTTAACTTTTTAGAAAATTATCGGCATGCAGCACATGTGAAACACGTCTAGGGATCCACTGACTCTTTCAGTAACATCACTAAAATAACTATTGGTATTACAAAATGTTTTTTGAAATACCAACACGAATGACGAGAATAATATAAATGTGCACCATTATAAGAGTCTTGTGTCTTTAAATTTTATATTATGACTTGTGCTACTGAAATGTAATACATTATGTCACTTTTACTGGTTTGTGTTACTAACGTACTGAAGGACTTTTCTCATATGCAAGCAAATGCTTAATAAATATGTCGCCTGTGAGACTTTTTTATTTGCATGTAGTTGCTGGTGTTGAAACCGACTATCCTCATATTATGGAAAAGATTTCAGTCATAGATTATGTTGTGTTGTGCAATTTTGGCTCTCATCATCTTTGCTAGTAAGAAAGTTCATTTAAACTGCACTTCAAAAAAACACGGGCAACAAATCATCTTCGGCAATACGTACAAAATGAATACCACGAGACTCCGTGCTAAGACGACCTATTTATAATATATAGATATGACCGGTAGAACCTGCTAGCCCTACGCCTCTTTATGGCCGAATAATGAGCTTAGTTAGGCAGCTTTGTCCATCGACGGAGATAAACTGAGATACCAATGCCCCTATTTAAAGTAAAAAGTTAGGTAAGAAGAATCATTTTTCATCCAACAGCTTGTGTATTTTTTAATAAGAGCCAGCTTCTCTTAGGGCAATGGCTGGAAGTTCTCATAAAAGTAATTACTTTCAAGTTACGTAGCGAGTGACAGTGTACCGAACGCGATGCCAGCTAGAGCAGGATAGTCAGTTTGTGCTGTTGTTTCTCCTACGAACTTGGCTAGTGATCAGCATTGCTAGTCAATTTTTTTCAACTTTCAGATGCTCACAATATTTAATTCTTCAAGTTCTGAACAGTCCTAACTTTAATTTACTGAACTGAATTAAAACTTTGTCAACTGTAGTGTTTATACATAAATCAAGGACTACTGTAGTCCTTGACCTAAATATGAATACCACAAAATTTCAGTGGTCAGTTTTATTAATGGGATTTTCAGGAACGAGATGAGGTTGTCTCGATCTAAGAAAATATAAACAGTACAATCATTGGAAGGAAAAAATGAGCTGGGATTGAGGGGTCCCTTCAGTACTCAGAAAGATGAATCAGTTTCCAATAAATTCACTTTTCCGTTGTCGTATACATTTGTGCCCGCTTGAAATAATCATCAAGCAAATTGAATTAATAAAAAATATAATATTAGAGTTAAAATCGTGAGTAAAAAATGATTGAGTATTTCGGAATTGTAGGTGGTTGTTTTGCACATGGTGTAGCATAAAAAAAGTGATAGTTCGACAGAAACAGGATATGAGGTGACAAGAGATGAATCTTCGACAGGAGATCAGTAATAAGGTTTTCGACAATAAATGACGCTAAGAAATATAAAAATACCTTATCCATATTAGAGGTATGGGATACGAAAGAAAATTTGAAAATTAGAAGATATTTTTCGTAATTTAGTGAATTATCCTAAGAAATTGTTTGAAATAAATGATATAGGGAATCGTTCGGATGTGGTACTACATTTCTGAACATATTTGCTTGTGATTTTTGGCAAGAAATGTGTTTAGTGAACTCAAACCCCCCAGTTTCTCTCCATTTCGGAAGTTGACTGTTTGCTTGTGTGAGTGATGTTTGAGGTCACGATTCTTTGTGCGGGACCGCTGGGTCTGACAAGGACGCTGTGTGAGCAGCCTGACCAATGGTGCGACTGAAGCAGAAACTTGACGGTCGATCTCAGCGCTGAGTAATTAATTATCGCCGTGGAATTTCCACGGTGATCTACAGGAAATGGGTCCGGTCGAGTTTCGAAGATATCTTCCGAACGGAAATGACTTTGTTGACTAATCTGAAGTGTACTCCAAACCTGGGAAACCGACTTGATCGTTGCAAAATAGCGTTGGATTTCAGTCCGAATGATGGAGTATATTTTGAGCCGGGATAAGTTATGTGCCTTACAACGTGTTTTCTTCCAGACATCTAGACATAACCAAAATTTATACTGCCTCAAATTTAAATGTATACTCTTCTAATATAGCGAGTTCAGTTATCTTTTTCGTTAATGTAGCCGGTCTGTGTACTAATACATACCTGCGTACTGTACATTCCAACGTGCTATCTCTATTCTTTGGATCTTAATACAATTGAATATTATAATCAAATGAAGTTTGCTATCAAACGGCATGGAATTTTTCCCGTTTTATTAGTGTCTGACGTTTTAACTAATATAATTTCTGAAGAAAGCAGATAGACAGTTCTCCTTTTCACAGAAATATGCATTAGATACACGAAATTTCTCAAACAAGTCACGGAGATTGAAAAAAGTGTTTTTCAAGTCAGTTCAACCAGTGAAGTCAAAGTTTCAGTTGCCTTCTACTGCTCCCATAAATATGTCTGCACAATAAGAGGAGAAAATTTCTCCGCTTGCAGATACATTTATTGATGACTACTTCACCGACCGCAGGGAAGCGTTGATGGACTCCAGTTCTTTGTGAGCTGTGGGAAAGTTGGGACAATGTGTAGTATATGCCAGAGCTCTGTTACGAACGAACTAGCGTATATTCTTTCCGGAACTCAATCGAGCGTAAGTGCCAAAGCGTTTATGCCTCACAAAGGATGTGGGTTCATCTGCCATGATAAATTGAGGGAGAGTGTAACAATTCTAAATGAAAAACGACTGAATATATTGCGAATATGAGGGTCCTATGTGGGAACTAGTTGCGTAATTCTCATGATATTTTCAGCAAGAGTTTTAGGTACAAGAAATTATCCACAAAAAATATCTTTGCTCTCTCTTATACACAAAATCTTTCGCGAAATTTGATTTACACGCATATTTTCTTACCTCATTTTAACCCTTTTATCATGTTCTTTCTAATGTGTTCCTCCACAAATTTCTTATTGCGTGATAATAAAAATTACTCCAGTAAAAGTGCCGCAGGTTAGCGCGATAAACTGACGCTACCTGGAACGACAAATTGCTTCTAGATTTGATGATACCGAGACCTCTTTTTCTTGGAAGCCCTGGAGAAGTGTAGAGTGTTCAGGATATATTCAGGCATCACCGACACCTGACAAGGAACAAATCGTCTCAGTCAGGCATAATTGTCTTTTCTTTTCTGCAAAGCCGCCGTGCGTTAATATATTCAGTCTGATGGCATGAACTCCGGACGCCGGTTGCGAAACAGACTTCACGGAGCAGCTTCGGCAGGTTCCTCTGATCTGGTTTGATGCCGAACAATTAATGTTTCTTGAGAAGATGCTACTAAGGTGCTGCAGAAATGTATCCTAAAGACTGAATTTCTTTGTCTATTCCTTTGTTGGTTTTCCTTTGTTAGCGCGAGCGTACAGATTTGTTGATTTTATCTATCGCACGCTTCTTATGCTCCCGTCCATGAGAGACCAAACATTTCAAGGAGGGCGCTTGGGAAACAACTACATTGATTTCCAAATTTTTGAAAAGATGGTATGAATAATGATTATGTAACAAGAGCGTACAAATGACCAGATTTTTGAACGGGTGTGGACTAAAGTTCAAAAAATTGTTTCATTCATTCTGAAATCTGATTATATTTCGTCTAAATCTATTTTTCAAGCCTTTATGTACAAAGGTTTTGCTTTAAGTTATCTGTGAAGGAAGCGGTAACCCTTCCTCGCTGTCTAAATTAAATTCTTACGCTGGAATCTTGCAATATTTATTAGGCATCTACAGACGTTAACCTTCAAAATGTCTTCATCTGTTTCGATAAGAGCTACACGAATTTCAAAGTACCTGAAGGTTTTCAAAGTGATAACATGCTATTGAAGTGCCCATTTTCTTGTTCACAACTAAGTATATGTAAGTGGGCTGTAACAAGGTAAAGAGGAACGAGCTTTTTATTTTCCCTTGTAGGGATGCTAACTTAAACTTCAAGTACAAGCTTCAGTGATGGTCAAGAGCAGTACATAGTTCCCAACCTTTACCTGGTCGGGTAATGACGACCCATTTGGAACAAATAATCGATCCATGCTCCCATTCCTTCAAATAACTGTGTTCCTTTGTACTTCGAAAACTCGTTTATAATGGAACGCTATTCTGTAAAAACACACACACAAATATATGCATCAGGTGAGTTCACAAATAATTAAAACAGGTTTGGAACACTGGTACGCATGAGCATTAATATGATACGCATGATGCGCATATTAGGATGTAGAATTCTAAATAGGAACGATCGATTCTTAGATCAAAGCTTTTGATATAACTCGAAATAAACCTGCAAACTGTACTGTACATGGCAATCAGGAGAGGGGAGGATAGAGGTACAGAAGATTTCAGTACAGAAAGTTTCGGTACAGAAGATTTCAGTACAGAAAGTTTCGGTACAGAAGATTTCAGTACAGAAAGTTTCGGTGCAGAAAGTTTCGGTGCAGAAAGTTTCGGTGCAGAAAGTTTCGGTGTAGAAAGTTTTGGTGCAGAAAGTTTCGGTGCAGAAAGTTTCGGTACAGAAAGTTTCGATGCAGAAAGTTTCGATGCAGAAAGTTTCGGTGCAAAAGTTTCGGCGCAGAAAGTTTCGGTGCAGAAAGTTTCGGTGCAGAAAGCTTCGGCGCAGAAAGTTTCGGTGCAGAAAGTTTCGGTGCAGAAAGTTTCGGTACAGGAAGTTTTGGTACAGAAAGTTTTAGTACAGAAAGTTGCTTAAGGAGGAAGTCTTTCAGTTCTTTTGCTTCTTTGCCCCATAGCGAGCCCACGCATAAAAATTTCCTTCCATATTAAGATATGAAACAACGGCTATTATGGTTAGATCTAAACAACTTCTGTTTCAAAAAATGTATTTTATATGAGTGAAAAATATTTGTTAATATTGAAGCCAATCATTTTCCTACTTTTAAATGTTAACTAGCGTTGTGTTTTCGTTGAATTATTTTTTAATATTTTAGTCTGGGGTTTTTCATTATAATACAAATGCTCTCAAAAGTTAGGAAGTATGTTTATTCTATGAATGATAAAAAACCTCCGTAGCGCTTGTTTTGAATTTCATGCCCCGAGTTATCAAGTTTTCTTGACAATTAATACTTTCATTTCAAGTTCATCCATCAAATGTGCGGTGCAATTTGTGTATTCATTTGTGAAACGTTACTTTACCTCGAAGTCTGTTGGTGTGGTTTGCATACCAGAAATCTAGGTTGTCTGATCCTTAATAAATGTTCAGTGGTCTAAAAACTCATTTGAGTACTTTCTTTTCTTTTCGTGCGACACCTCCATCATTATTCCTACTACCAGACTATGAGGAATTTGTTTCAGAGCGCACTTTCTTGCCTATTTCCTAACTCATTAGAGAATCATTAGCTTGAGATCGGTCCCGTCTGTTTAACTTACCGGACACCGTGGCTGGTAGTTAGTTTCTTGGCCGCAATTGCGGTGCTGTACAGCTTCTCGACAGAGCAATATTTTCTCCTTGAAGCAGCTTTGCTACTCTGCACATCTAAAATGAGTTATGGAGAATATTTTCAGGATTGCTAGAGGGTCATGCACCCCAACCAATATTGCTATTTAGTGCAGTGTTGTTGAAAGTTAGGTTTTTGTTCTGTGGAAAAATCTTTGTTTTTGAAAAATCCTAATCATACTGAAAATGCTTTCGTCTAGTTGTTTTTGCCTATATGTACATAGGTATAGATTAAATGACCGACAACCATAACTGGAAATTCCTATTTTTATTTCGAAAAACTCGATTTAGTTTCATAGTTCCAGTTTATTCAGCATCTTTGGCTGTTCATACTGTCCAGACTGTTTCTAGCATTCCGGCTGCTTCCATACACAGCGTTGCTTCATTTCTTTCTTCAACTTCTTAGTGTTTGTTTTTCCAGTTTCTATTTCAGAATTTAGTTTTCAGCTGCCTGGTTGTATCTGCTGCTTCCAGTATCTCAGACCACATACACAAACCGCCGGTTTGGCAGAGGTTGTTTCGGTTGCCTATGGTCAACCCGGCGGCTCCCGGTGTGGTCACACCGACGGCACAAAATCCACTCCCAGTGAAATGTGGTCAACAGCAACTGCAGTTCCCTGGAAATGTGGTCGTACGCCTGTCGTTGACTCTGCTTGAGAAACGTAAACACTTCACAAGAGTCCTTCAGAAATTCCTCGGACGACTGTCATCTCTCATGGAAACATTATGGACAGATGTCTCTAGCTGTGGTAAACTGGCGCAGTCAAGAGAGAAGTTACCTTCTAATTTTTGATGCTTCCACATAGAAATACAACAGCAGAACCATCATTGTTTAGTCGAAGTCAAGTTTCCGTTTTCACATACCAAGTAGGCCTAATGGAAAACACGTTTAGGAATTTTATTGCTGCACATTTTACTGATTTTTATTCTAGAAGCAAGTAAAGTGAAAGTTGCAAAGCACTCTAGAACAAATCAGCTGCGTAATTATCGTATAGGGAAATGCAGCTAGAATCTTGGAATAGGGCTTGGGTGTAAAGCTTAATTAATATGACGTATAGATGCAAGACGAGACGTGTACGTTTATTTGTACTGATTTGGAGACACACGTTACAATATTCAATAACAATGATATAACAGTATAGTTTTTAAAGGAATAGACGTATCAGACCAGGGGCACGAATTCTCAATGTTATAAAACAAATAATTGACCCAATGATAAAATCTACAATAAACCTTTTGGGTCAAACCTTCGTAGAAGCAGAAGAGGTCAACATTTGAATGTAAAGCAACAGTGAAAAGATGTGCATCTAATTTTTTCAAACCATGTAGCACGGGGTAATGCTCAATTTTGAATACAAACAAATATATTTATTAGTGATGTATACTCGTTATCGGTGGCACGTTGTTATAAAAATAGTGATCTGTTTCTGTGCACTGAAATGCTGTTCATATGAAATTGCTAAGAATTAAAATTCCTATGTACATAGTCTGGTTATAAATTTGCTCAATTAATGCAACTACGAGTAAACATAGTTATAAGGAAAAACAAACTGTATTAGCGAATTAGTTAGAAAAAGCGAGTATAGATTGAAAGTTACAGAATGTAGAACGACGATTGCCAACCACAAAACTATTAAAAGGCTCCTTTGGGCAGAAAAATGAGATTATAAAGCAGAACATGTGTTCCGATTAAAAAATACGGAATTAAGCAAAAAAATGAACAAAACCAGTTATTGAATGATATACAAGGTCACAATATTAAGAGGGTTCTAGACAATATCGTCCAGACTATTAGGCCACATTGTAGTTATTTTATATCTCTGTGAAAAAAAAAACTAAAATTTAATTTTTGCCGCTTTATCAATTATTTTCTGTGATAAGACACTGAAACAGTTGATGGAAAGTTCACAATACGCTCATTCTCTAATAATAAAGTTAAATTCGCCGAGCTGTAGAGTCTCTCACTGGTCTAAGACAGAAATTAATTGATCAACCTGCCTTTTAAGTTTTCTAAAATATTGAATGTGAAGCAAATTTAATGCATAGTTGTAAATAGTACAACGTTTCGTCAATTGTATTTTTTGGCTGGGTCATTTTTTTTAACTGTATTAGATTATACCAAAATGTTCAGTGTTCTCAACACGACTAGCACTTGCACGGTAGTCGTCGCCAGTTATCATATTCCAATGCTGATTCTAATTTTGTATAATAGAGATTAATATTTTTTACAATTAACATTTAAGCGTGAGGTGTCACGCAAGGCCTTGATCTTTTTTGCATTCAGTGAAACAAAATTCAGAACTAAAAAGATGGATTAACAATTATTTCTCAAACAAATACAATTTTTCGATCACCTCTTAGGGATTGAAACCGCAACCTTTTCGAAGAATTTATTCTACTGTAAACTACTAACCATGTTCATGAACGTCTATAAAACTCCAGTATTTCTAATTCGGAACTGTCCTAGAAACGATCGAGTTCAATCCATTTTTCTTCAAAAATTTTAGCAGCTTGTTCTTTGAGAGAAGCTATCGGCAGCTTAAGGCTTGGTTTATTGTTTTATTACTAGGATCTTCAGAAAGACTCAAGCGCTTTAGACATGGTCGATTGTGTCGATGTTTCGTGGTAAAATCTTTGGGAGGTTTTTCTCAAGTCTCAATTGTCTTGGTTGGCGCGGTGGTTTAGTCACAGACAAAAGATCTTTGTTAAATTTGTCGCCGATACTCCGCGCATCTTCCGGCAATTCAATTTCTACATTGAATGTTTCGAGTTTCTTCCTTTGACAACTGAAGATTTGTCAATGAGTTTAGATCATAGTAAACCCATGATAGCATCGTGAACAATGGTTCTATATTGTTCTGGCTCTAGTATACGTAGCACCTAAACTTCTTTTTGAAACATGCGAGTATTCACGCAGTTCTTTGACTTTTTTTTAAATTTGCGTTTACTTCTGCAATAGGAAAAACATACGAGGAGCATTCTAATCTGAAGGTTTGTTAAATAGGTTACATGGGAGTGAGATAAAACGGTTCTTTGTTCATGATGCCTAAAAGAACTAAAACAAATATATTTTAAATACAACTTCTAAGATGAAACTATACAATGGAACAGAATGAGTTTAAATTTTGGAGATACCAAATTTTAATTAAATAAAATGTGCCAAACATACACGTGTGATTTCAATTAATTATTGTTGGTTACTGGTTTTTAAAAGCTGCTTCAAAGAAACTAAGTTTCATCATCTGCATCATGAAATCAGTGCTGTATTCATGAAGTTTTTTCCATCGCTTCTCAAATGCATAACGAAAGTTCAAGAATAAAATTACCCTAGAAATTCCTACCACGAGGCAGATAATATAAAACTTGTTCTCAAGCGTTTGCTGGAAATGACGGTTCAGAGACAGAATATTTTCCTAAAATTATCTTTGCAGCCAATCTATTCGTTCCATCATCGTTCCATTTGTCAAAAACCAGACAAATGACACCCCGAACATTCCTTGCATTCAGCAGTACAGATCCATTTGTGAATTATTGAGCAGCGTAGGTAATCCAATCATCGTAGAAAAATGCAGACCGCCTCGTCTTGTTTTGAATTGATTGTCCTTGGCTGGATAGGCAGGCGTCTTTATGTGGCTTCAGCCATTGTGTTCTGACCACAATGGCCATCCACCGAATATAATATTCATTGTTTATGGGCGAGAAGCAAGCACTTTGATTCAATGGAACTGATGCGATTATCCTCGATCCATAATGCCAGCCTCTCACTTTTGTGCATGCGTCTCTCACACGAGGTGACAAATTTATGCACGATAACAATGGAATTTTGCTAAACTTCTTATAGCGTTCTGTGTTCTCAAACGGAATTGACGCACCCGATTTTCTCTAATCCCAGTGTTTGAATTTAATTCTTCTTAAGGAGTAAATTGGCAGCCGACATCTATTTTTTATACATGCTGTAGGACAGGGGCTCCTCATTTCAAATGGTACCCTGAGAACCAATGTCTTTATAAATTTTTATGGTACCGGTTAAAATACGGAAAATTCTTGGTTCTCTTTATCCGATCTCCTTGACAGATGGGACCTGAAAATTAATTTTGCCTACTTCAACTTGACAGGCTGAAAACTTTATTTTGATGAACCCTGAGACGCTTTAAAGTTTCACGTAATTGAAACAATTGTCACCTTCCGTTTTGAATAAAAATGTCCTCCTAGTATGGTCCTTGAAGGAATTTCAACTTACAAGTGAATTTCAATTCACCTTTTGTTTCAGTTCTTCGCATATGGTACAAATTTTGTAATGTTGGTCCGAATTTTCATCAAGTAAGCTTCTCATTACTTGATTTTTCAGTCTTTTTATTATAAATCAAGCAAGCGTATCCAGCAGACGATATTTCATTCGTTTGCATTTCCGATATTTCCGAAATTTAATGAACATAAAAAGTTCAATACGATTGAACAACAATGTTTGAGAGTACCAACGTTAAGTGTATCGTTACAAACACTTTTACGATGGAACAAATGAGCAAGAAGAAGCTTGTCAATAATCATACTCTTGATTAGTGATCATTTCTTAAAAGTTAACAGCCGAAATCCCTGATTTTATTTATTTATTGAGTGCTAAATCATGATTCAGCTTCAGCTCGATTTTTTAAAGAAAATTGAGGAATTTTCAGGAAAATGCTGCACTGGACATCGACAACAATATTTTACTAACAAAAATACCAGCAAATATTGAGCAATTTAGTCCCCAAGCAACATTTTTAAATTTTATTGTGATACAAATAAAACGACATTTACGAAGCTGGTTCTGACGTACAACATAAGTCGTGGTAACTAATGTACTTCTGGCAGATATTGCAATTCACATGCGCTTCTAAGTATGAAACATGACATGGAATGCACGTCCTTTACTTCAGATGTAGTAGGACTTACACCAGATGCAGTCATCTATCTTGGATTGATGGCCGGGATAGTCGAATAAACAGCAGCATGCAGAGAAACGAAAATCATTAAAGACATGTTGCAGGAGCATGGTTTGCATTATTCTTTATCATACTGATTTTTTACAGGTGTTGCACTGTTATTTGATGTAAGTAATTTTCTTAATGAGTAACTCCTTTTTTAGCAACACAGCATTAGCAAAGACTACATCATTATCCTATAGCACATATTTCTCAGATTTAGGCAGCAAAATCTTGGATCCAGGCAACAACAGCTTAGGTCCAAGCAATAACATCTTAAATCCAGGCAACAACAGCTTGGATCCAGGCAACAACAGCTTGGACCCAGACAGCAACAGCTTGGATCCAGGCAACAACAGCTTGGGTCCAGGCAACAACAGCTTGGATCCAGGCAACAACATCTTAGATCCAGGCAGCAACATCTTGGATCCAGGCAACAACAGCTTGGATCCAGACTGGCGAGAGGACAACTCCTCAGCCCCCAATTAGCTCAGTGGACCGTGACGAGAGCTAAAACTGACCATCTAGATATCTTTACTGGAATCGCGGTATCTGCAGCAACTCAGAAGTCTCTTTTTGCATTTAGAAACCTGCTGCGAGATTTCTCATGCGTCTGAAACAAGGTCTCGATGTATCGCTGGAAAATAAGTGTCCTAATTTTCTTATCATCATGAGTGCAGTGTTTTCGCTCACTTGTGTCAATGGAAATGTTGGAAAATATAATCTAAGAATGGAAAAGTTTGTATGAATGCTGTTTTCTCCGTGAAAATAATGAGGTTCACAGCAAACAAATCCGGGTGGGATTGTGATAAATTTCTATTTTTATTACACTTACGGTGCATTAAGTTTTTTATCGTATTATTATTCGCACATTTAAATTGGAAGTAGATGTAAAGCGTTAGAGAACGTTTTCGTCAAAAATACTTAAAATAAATGATGATTTTCAGCAGATATAGAGCATTAAAAAGACTTCAAATTTTTCAGACCTGAGTAACATTGAAGAATTCATCAGTACTGAAGACAGTGCCCACAAGTGAGAAATCCCTAAATCAAGGAAAGATTTTCTGTTCTACCTTCACGCACCTAAAATGAAATAGCTTCATCATCGTGAGCTTTAACACTTGAAGAGAAAACTTCTGTAAATAAACTTCAATAAATATTAAATCCCGCACAATGACTGGACAGTTCGAGTTGTGCTTATCTTTGCGCGCATTTGAGCTTCCTTGATCAGCTCTAGGATTTGCCAACGCTAATTAACGAATATTTTCGCCTCAGTTGGATCTGTAGGATCTTCAGATAATTTCTCCAAGTGTCTGTGAGACTTCCAGGAATTGTCAGTAATCTCCAGAAAAGCGTGCTGGAATCTGGACGATGAGACTGGAGGACACAGCTGNGCTGTTTTCTTGAATATCTGTTTCCAGAGAGCCTGTCACCACTCTCTTCGTCTCTTACCAGTTGAAAAGGACATTTTCTTTCACCATTCATCTTCCATTGAATTTGAAAGTACGGAATAAACTGAATCATAATGGGAAGAACTTTTCGTTGGACAACTGTAACATAACATAGGAATTTAATTGTTGTACATTTTAACATAAACTGCACTCTAAAGTTTTCTGAATTTATTTTATTGAAGAGTGGAAGCATTTTTTGGAATTTTTTAGAAACACGGACTGTAGATTACAATTGAATGTTCTTTTCATATTTAAGTAGAGAAAACTGAGTGTCAGTGACTGAGTCCATCCTGTAGACAAAATATTCGTAATGAATGTTTTACAAGTGCAACTTGAAGTGGAATTCGTGATCAAAATAACATCCGATATATTTTCATCTTTTAGTATGAATGAAACTATGAATTTGTTTTTGCTGTTCACAGTGAGCTGGCCTCCTTTTCGAAAAAGTTCAAAGAAATATCATAGGAGGAATTTCGTTCTGTTTTATATAGAATAACTTTAGGAGAAAAATTCATTCTAACATAATTAAGGAATACTAGTTTGAACAATATTAGAATGATCAAAACTTGAATGATCACAGAAAAGTTGTAATAATATGCAGAGTATCAAGCTTCTCTATGTACTGAAAAAACACGAATTTGTTTCTCCTCAAACTATAATGTACTTGAATTAAAATTGCGTTAACGTTCAATTGAATTAGGAAACTAATAGAAGGCTGTAAAGTTCTGGTAATAATATATAGTCAGAATCTTTTCAAATGATTAATGTGAACGTGCGCAGCTAAAATTATTGTATGCATTGCAGAGTGATAAAAGTCGATTCTCTCACTTCTCAATAACCATTAATAATGATTGAAAGTTGTGTCAACATTTCTCATATTTAATGAGAATATATTTCTGAAAATTGTCTCTCAAATTTACGGGTACCCGTTTTTTATAAACTACTGGAGCCTATGGCTTCATTAGAAACGAAATTATTATTTAGAATCGATGTCTTTACTGTCTACCTCAGAGACTGAGTTGTAGTCAAGATTCTTTCACTGAATTCAGGAAAAAATTAACGAGAAACGTTGGGGGGCTGACCAAACGCGTGTTCAGGAGCTACATTGCAGACCAATACAAATAGTCTTCTCTGTTTTAGTGCAATCCATCACGGAGAAAGGAGTTCTCGATGTCACCAGCGCTACACTACACCAGAAAAACATTCAGGCGCAAGGGTGCGTGGCTGAGACAATTCTTCTATCAACAAACACCAACACAATCGGGCAACAAAATCAACCTGAATTGCCCATGGCGTTCAAATCTTCATCGAGCTTTTAGCAGCGCCATGATCGATGACACTTAAGGCGGCAAATTAAAATGCAAATGAGAAGTTGGAGATTCTATGCTATATTCTTGAGGAATGCATAAAGATGCAAGGCTTTATAGTTGCATTGTGGGAGCACCAGTTATGAAGTGATGCCATTGCTCTCGAATAATATCTGGGTAATAACTAACAATGAAATAAATTATGATGACTGCATGATTGCCTGCCTCATAATGATAACTGTGCTGTAATGAACTTGAGGTCTACTAAGCATTTGTTTAAACATTTGCTCTACTTAATAGCAAAGTCATTATTGCTCACTCGTGTGGTTTCAAAATCTTTGAACGTTGTTGAATATCTAGCAGTGTAATGATACTTAAATGAGCATGTGGGTGACCAAATAGCTGATACATTTTTGAGATTATCAGAATAGCTATTTTGCTTCTTAGGAGTTCCATGCCTGCTATCATTCATAAAGACTTCATCAAATTTATTATTGGCATATTTTTGTCTGGATTGAAAGATTTGGTATTTTGGTGCCTGTACATATTTTTATTCTGAAAATACAATGGTTTCAACGAAGAATCACAGAAATTTTTTGACAGTCAATTTAAATTTGAAAAGTATTTTTTCGTGAATATTATATTTTCAATATTTAATTAACACTAACTCTCGAATCATTCACTCCCAAAGAATCTCATCTTTTACGTTCAAGAAATTTAATCATTTACATCTAAGGAATCTAATCATTTAGAGTCAATGAATCGAATCATTGACACTCAAACAATGTACTCTTTTACACTCAATCTAATTTTTACATTCAGGGAATCATTAACACTCAAGAAATCTAATCATTTACACTTGGGACTTGGTACCGGTTTCTAAAACTATGAGGCCTGATCTCATTAAGACACGTGAGAAAAAATGAGCAAATTCTAGTTGCACTCGATGACATGTACGCTGCGATCCCAGCTTCTGTGGAAGCGTCGAGCGCAAGAACAAACTTTGCTCAGCCACAAGAACTGAAGAGAGAGTCATTGTTGAGGAGACCTTCTCTCTCTCTCTCCAGCTCCATCTTATCGAGTCGGTGAACGGGTTCATGTTTTGCGCCGCGATAGAAAAATTCAATCGCAAGTATACGTTTAATTTACGTTTTTTGTCTAGATTTTAACTGACATCGCTTTGGCAAATCACACTCTCTACTTCCTGGATCAGATTGGAGGTTAGAAAGTGAATATTTTTCTGGTTGATGAGGTCATTGTGCATTCTGTTACGGAGTATCCGCAATATCCTAGTGCTTCAAATTCAAAAGACTCGCCAGAATCATCGCAATTTTTTCATTACTTTACCTTCCAGTTTCCTAAACAGTTCACACAACTTGAAAGTTATCTTGTAGGTCAACAAGTAATTAACTATAGCTGGAGCCTCGTGAATTAATTTTGTCTATTTTTTGCACATGCAATTCTTGCTTTGGCATTCCAAACTAAATTGACATGCAAAATAATCATGACACACACATTTTTTTTCTTCTCAAATGCACAGAAAAAATAAATTCAAAGCATACGAAGTTCTAAAATTGACCAATGAAAAACTGATACGCCATCAGGTTCCCTTTTTAAGCTAAGCTTTCGATAAATATCTTTTTGATACATTCAAGGCGAAAAAATAATCAAACACAACTAATTTCTTTAGAAAAGAAAATGAGTGTACGAACGAGGGCTAGTCTTAATCAATATAGAAAATAACATCTTAATAGTCATTTTGTTTAGTACTATATCATAAATAATAATATTAATCATAGCAGTCTGCTAAATGATAGTCAAAAAGATGAAATATTGTGATACCAGTCAGGAGCAAAATGTGAGAAAGGCCAGCTACTGTGGGAAAAGCAGCTAGTTCCTAAAGATGAATTAAATTTAACTTCATCGTCTCAAACGACAGAGNGAACTCATGAGTGAACCTAAACGTTAATTAAACACAAAGACTGATTGAGGCTGTCAAGGTTATATTCGTTATTTTGACGCCCAATTGCAGCACTTGTTGGTCCTTGCCTGAGGTGACGCAGCCTGTAAATCTTGTGCCTAGTAGCAGAAGTAACCACTCCATATACAGGGTTCATAAAACATACCGCGTATAGAGGTCAACGATGGCGATTCGAATGTTGCCAAGGCTAGATATGATGTATGAAGACTCAGCATGAATTACAGCCTGGCAAAGTGCCAGCACTTCGTTCATTTCTAGATTAGAGCTCCAACAGGGACTTGTGATTTGATCTGAGACAAGATTTAATCCTAGCCCTAAATTGATGCTCTGCATATAAAAAATGAGGCCATATGTCTTTGATGTTAAGGCACGTTGGGAATTTTTACGCTGCTCTTGATTTTTATCTTTGTTGGAAAGAAATACAGGAGAAGAATTCTGAAATTAGTGAATTTACTACTCATAACTTCAAAATCATTCTTGCATAGCGAGGGTAAAGACCTCAAATCATGCTCACGTTGGTGACCTTCCAGAAAATTTTCCGTTTTTGAGGATATTTATTAACACGGAAAGCAACAGTGTGCATTAAGAACATTTATTACTGTACCTTTTTCCTTAGGTTTATAGATTACATTCCATCTTGTGAACATTGTAGAGATCTAAAATGAAAAACATAAATTTCCAGTATGGACATTTTCATCAACTGCCAATTTGGCGTCGGTTGAGGAAGAGTAGGTATTTTTTATAGCTTTACATACGGTTTCTTCCCCAAATCAATATACGCTCGCGTTATCTACCCGCATATTTGGTAAGAACAGTACAAAGAAGTGGCGAAAATACCCCAGTCCAGTCTGAAATATGAATATTCTCGCTGATATATATGTATCAAACAAGGTTTCTGTCTAAGAAAAAAACAGGAAAACGGGATTCATTTTCGGGTGTAAATACTTGAAGAAAACATTGTCGTATTCCGAAACTCAAACATACGATTACTAGTCAAGTACAGCTTCTCTTTGATTCTCTGCATTATTTTCTTTCCTTTTGTAGTATTTTGTATCGCTAGTGTGTGCTGGTTACCAGTTACGGTAACATAAAAGTCCTTTTACGGAACGGGGCTTGCGTCAGTATCTTGGTTACGCTGGATTACGGAAATATGGTTTGACGGAAATTGGCGTCATTCGTACACATTTTTTCTCACTGAGATTCATTTGACAAACCTTGATGGCCTGATAGTGGTTTGAATTCACAACACATTTTATGAGTTTGAATCTTTATACATGGAATAACTATTCAAAAGTGTTCGAAAATACTGTCGTTAACAACACCACTGGCTAGCACAACCAGGAGCCTAAAATACAGCTTCAAAAGTAAACTAAACCAATAATTGTTATAACATTATTATTAAAGTCAAATGTTGCATGCACAAAAGCGCTAATCACTGCGTTGCAATCAATAGTTTTTCAACTTCGCCTCAAAAAATGAGATTGAAAACATATTTGTGTTATTGATCGTGATATCGAGATCGTGTTTTTACTGAAAAAATGTTTTTCGAGAAATGATTTTTGTTTTCTTACGAATTAGTTGCAGAAATAATCATAGAGCAAATTTTTTAATTAAGTGTTCAGTGAGCTAGTTTAAATTTATCTTCACTGCATATCAGTCATTAACAAAATTTATTCGAACATAATATGCTTCTAGAATCCAGAAATTAATAAAATATCTATTACACTTTGGATGACGCATACGCTCTCTCCATGAGTGAAAACCAACTGCTAACTGTTCGAATCAAAACTAATTATAAGCTGTTGGAGGAATGCATTCAATATCAGCATACCTATGTAGGTACATGTGATAATAAGGCGTTTATGTAAGTTTTGAAACTCAAACGATTCGTTCGTGTATGCCACGCTTGTTTCGCTTGTGTACGTTATCACTCTATCTGAAATAACATACTCGTAAGTTCGTCTTCGCCTGCATGAACGTTTAATCGATACACACACAGGGCCTAAACTTAAAAGAAATGGGCATACTACTTGTTAACTTTACCACGATCTTAAGTTAACACGTTTGTTGCGATGCGACCCACCGGTGGGTCACTTAGGTTAGGTTCTGTAATTTTTTCCAAGTCTTTTAGTGATTATGTGTACAAAGTAAAGATTTGCACCGGCTAGGCAATCGCAACAAACGTGTTAAGTATCGATATGAAGTTTCTTTATCGAATGAAGTTCATACACCCGAAGTGCAAATTGCGAGAAATAGACACCATAATTATAATTAGTTTAACTTCATATTAAACAATGAATTGAATAGTGAAGTGTTCATGGTTCCAAAGTTGAATCTATTCAGTTGGTGCCAAAATTCTTTGCAATGAACAGTTTACTCATATAAAAATGCATACAAATCCTTCAATACGATGCCTTCGATTAGACGTGTCTTGCTGAAGACTGTATCAGAACACATTTCAGTTTTTAATTTCTAGGTGCTAAGATGCCTATCAATGTATTTTTGTGGTAAAGTGACCGTTTTTAACGTATTTGCCTTTATTTCAGCCGTTTCTTCAACTCATTACGTGTGACTTTGGTTTTCTCGTTCCTCTCTGTAGTTTCCAGGCGTGCGCCCCCGCTGCTTTAACTTTGACTAGGACGACATTTGGTTTTGTTTGGGCATCGGCGGTCAGTACTGGTAGTCCCAAGAGAATTGATTATCGGCCCTTCAATCTCCCCTGACCTTCCATCATGTCCACTTGACGCTATCCCTTCCGTTTTTTGTCTTTTCGAAGACTTCAGAAAGTTCAAACTCGTTTAGAAAGGACGGCTGTCAATTACGACTATTCTNGAACTCATGAGTGAACCTAAACGTTAATTAAACACAAAGACTGATTGAGGCTGTCAAGGTTATATTCGTTATTTTGACGCCCAATCGCAGCACTTGTTGGTCCTTGCCTGAGGTGACGCAGCCTGTAAATCTTGTGCCTAGTAGCAGAAGTAACCACTCCATATACAGGGTTCATAAAACATACCGCGTATAGAGGTCAACGATGGCGATTCGAATGTTACCAAGGCTAGATATGATGTATGAAGACTCAACATGAATTACAGCCTGGCGAAGTGCCAGCACTTCGTTCATTTCTAGATTAGAGCTCCAACAGGGACTTGTGATTTGATCTGAGACAAGATTTAATCCTAGCCCTAAATTGATGCTCTGCATATAAAAAATGAGGCCATATGTCTTTGATGTTAAGGCACGTTGGGAATTTTTACGCTGCTTTTGATTTTTATCTTTGTTGGAAAGAAATACAGGAGAAGAATTCTGAAATTAGTGAATTTACTACTCATAACTTCAAAATCATTCTTGCATAGCGAGGGTAAAGACCTCAAATCATGCTCACGTTGGTGACCTTCCAGAAAATTTTCTGTTTATGAGAATATATATTAACACGGAAAGCAACAGTGTGCGTTAGGAACATTTATTACTCAACCTTTTTCCTTAGGTTTATAGATTACATTCTATCTTGTGAACATTGTAGAGATCTAAAAGGAAAAACATAAATTTCCAGTATGAACATTTTCATCAACTGCCAATTTGGCGTCGGTTGAGGACGAGTAGGTATTTTTTATAGCTTTACATACGGTTTCTTCCCCAAATCAATATACGCTCGCGTTATCTACCCGCATATTTGGGAAGAACAGTACAAAGAAGTGGCGGAAATACCCCAGTCTAGTCAAAAATAGGAATATTCTCGCTGATATATATGTATCAAACAAGATTTTTGTTTAAGAAAAAAACAGGAAAACGGGATTCATTTTCGGGTGTAAATACTTCAAGAAAACATTGTCGTATTCCGAAAACTCAAACATACGATTACTAGTCAAGTACAGCTTGTCTTTGATTCTCTGCATTATTTTCTTTCCTTTTGTAGTATTTTGTATCGCTAGTGTGTGCTGGTTACCAGTTACGGTAACATAAAAGTTCTTTTACGGAACGGGGCTTGCGTCAGTATCTTGGTTACGCTGGAATTCGGAAATATGGTTTGACGGAAAAAATAACCCCATTGGCGTCATTCGTATACGTTTTTTCTCACTGAGATTCATTTGACAAACCTTGATGGCCTGATAGTGGTTTGAATTCATAACACATTTTATGAGTTTGAATCTTTATACATGGAATAACTATTTAAAAGTGTTCGAAAATACTGTCGTTAATAACACCACTGGCTAGCACAAGCAGAAATCCAAAATACAGCTTCAAAAGTAAACGAAACAATTGTTATAACATAATTATTAAAATCAAATGTTGCATGCACAAAAGCGCTAATCACTGCGTTGTAATCAATAGGTTTTCAACTTCGCCTCAAAAAGCTAGATTGAAAACATATTCGTGTTATTGATCGTGATGTCGAGATCGTGTTATTTACTGAGAAAATGTTTTTCGAGAAATGATTTTTGTTTTCTTACGAATTAGTTGCAGAAATAATCATAGAGCAAATTTTTTAATTAAGTGTTCAGTGAGATAGTTTAAATTTATCTTCACTGCATATCAGTCATTAACAAAATTTATTCGAACATAATATGCTTCTAGAATCCAGAAATTAATAAAATATCTATAACACTTTGGATGACGCATACGCTCTCTCCATGAGTGAAAACCAACTCCTAACTGTTCGAATCAAAACTAATTATAAGCTGTTGGAGGAATGTATTCAATATCAGCATACCTAGGTACATGTGATAATAAGGCATTTATGTAAGTTTTGAAACTCAAACGATTCGTTCGTGTATGCCACGCTTGTTTCGCTTGTGTACGTTATCAATCTATCTGAAATAACAGAAGTTCGTCTTTGCCTGCATGAACGTTTAATCAATACACACACAGGACCTAAACTTAAAAGAAATGGGCATACTACTTGTTAACTTTACCACGATCTTAAGTTAACACGTTTGTTGCGATGCGACCCACCGGTGGATCACTTAGGTTAGGTTCTGTAATTTTTTTCAAGTCTTTTAGTGATTATGTGTACAAAGTAAAGATTTGCACCGGCTAGGCAATCACAACAAACTTGTTAAGTATCGATATAAAGTTTCTTTATCGAATGAAGTTCATACACCCGAAGTGCAAATTGCGAGAAATAGACACCATAATTATAATTAGTTTAACTTTATATTAAACAATGAATTGAATAGTGAAGTGTTCATGGTTCCAAAGTTGAATCTATTCAGTTGGTGCCAGAATTCTTTGCAATGAACAGTTTACTCATATATTTCTCAATAATTTCAAACTATCAAATGCATACAATCCTTCAATACGATGCCTTCGATTAGACGTGTCTTGCTGAAGACACAGTATCAGAACACATTTTAGTTTTTAATTTCTAGGTGCTAAGATTGGTATCAATGTATTTTTGTGGTAAAGTGACCGTTTTTAACGTATTTGCCTTTATTTCAGCCGTTTCTTCAACTCATTACGTGCGACTTTGGTTTTTTCGTTCCTCTGTAGTTTCCAGGCGTGCGCCCCCGCTGCTTTAACTTTGACTAGGACGACATTTGGTTTTGTTTGGGCATCGGCGGTCAGTACTGGTAGTCCCAAGAGAATTGATTATCGGCCCTTCAATCTCCCCTGACCTTCCATCATGTCCACTTGACGCTCTCCCTTCCGTTTTTTGTCTTTTCGAAGACTTCAGAAAGTTCAAACTCGTTTAGAAAGGACGGCTGTCAATTACGACTATTCTGCTGCTGTGTCCCGGCCAACAATAACCCTTTTCATGGGAGTTGTTTCTTCAGGAGCTTATTTCGAACCTCTGTTGACTTCGTGCTTTGTGTTGGTGAATGAAAAAAAGAAAATTCACACCAGAAGCTTTTGTTTCCTTAATTCAAAGCTTCTTCAGTTTATGAGTCGCAGCAGGGACCTGTGATGTTCGTTCATTAACGTTGATTGCTTCAGCAAACCCGGCATACCTCAAAAAAATTCTCAACTTAGCAGGTCTAATTCGATGGGAGAATGAAATTCTGAATGAAAGATGCAATAAAATTTAAAGTGTGAGTTAATGCTTTCAAGTTTTCTTAGTATTTTCAGAGCCTGTCAGTTATTCTGGTTCCAAGTTATCAAAATACACTTTATCAGCACAAGAAACTGCAAAATAGCTTATCTTTTTGCCTAATTCGTTTTTCATTAGAGGTGCTTTCTTCGCTGTTGTCCCCAGTGATTCTCTGCCTCCAGTTGTGGTAGACTGTTGCAAGTTAACTTTGTTTTATAATAAGGAAAATTTCCTTGTTTTTGCATCCAGATGCTATTTTCTTGTAAAAAATACCCGTGTGGCCGGAAAATTTACCTCTAAGACAAGTGTGTAGTTTATGAATAGTTTTCTCAGCACATCTTTTGGTTTCTGTGAGATGCTTACGCAGCCTTTTTGCCCAGTTGTAGCGGGCTGTGCCACCGTAGTACTAAATATAGGTTTATTTCCTACCAAAAGAAGCAACTTAGTACTCACTATATGACCTGAATTCTGTGACGATGTGAGATAATGATAGTTACACTATCTGCTGGAGGTGTAGTTTCGTTAAACATAGGGAAAATTGACATACGATGTTGTTAAAATATATTTTCTTCAGCTAGCGATCTCTTCAGTCAGACTTTCTTAGTCTCGACTCTGCTCTCATGACCAAACTTGCATGATATTCTAAAATTATTTTTGAGGTCTCCGAGAATTTCACTTTAATTAATAAAAATTGATGTCTCAAAGCATTCCTACAAAGTTTCTGCATTGGAAAACAAGCTTCATATCCAAAGACATGAACCCGTTTACTCGTATAAAGTGAACTTCATATTTTATGTTGTAACTCGTGTTTCATCTTTCCGTCTTTAATAAAGCGCGGTGTCCATGAAGCGCCTGTGCGACTAAATCTGTTTATTATTTTCGTGTACACATCATCAAGGTCCATGAAAAGCTACTTTACGACAGAGACAGCTGTCGCACCAGCGTGAAGGGCCTGCTCAACTTCCTGTCAGTTTTAGGTGCGCCCCATTACTAATGCTAAGCAGGGGCACGCTTTTTTACGGTCACATTAGGTACGTACATGAAGCAAGGATTCCATATGGATTTCTTGGGGAGATGTTGTGTGCGCGAGTGGTTCTGATTAATTCTGTAAGTTGAAAGATATTCAATTTGACAGTGATTTCTAAAGAGGCACTTGACGTGCTGCGTGACAGTGATTACTTGTACGATTGATTCTTTTTAATAGGCGTTGAACAGACTCGAAACCTGGCAGCTCTTCTTTTTGAATAGTGCAGAGACTCCCTGTGGTACAGGATTCTTAGTACTAAATGTTATAAACATAGGTTTTCTACAGATACCCTGTGAGACAGAGATTCACCATAGATTTTCTACCGACGTTTTACTAGCACATCTAAGAGTAAATTTCCAACTAGTACACTTTATGCTCTTACCCGCCCGTTCCAGTTGCCTTCAATTATACGATGGTCATCAGTATGCGTGTGTGTTACTGGAAAATCACATTCTGTGTCTGAATTCTACACAGAGAGGCTACCGTCCGTCAGATGCCACACACAAATACCGCACTCAAATCATAATACTGGTGCGCCTTGCCTTGATCTACGTGAGACTTTCTTGAAACCACCGAAAAGAAGCAATCTGAATTTAATTTTCTGAATCACACTATTGTTAATTCATTGGGAAATAGAGTGAACGATTTTAATGGCGAAGAAATTTTTTTTCCATGTTTGAAAACGCCTCAACAGACAAGGGCTGAGCGAGTACTGTACGTCTAGAATGTTTTCAGTGATATGCATAAGAAAAGATCTAACAAAAGATGTACTACAACCAACATGGGAGGTATCGAAAATCAAACTTTTGTACATTGGTGGAACAAATTCGTACAGTATGTAAATGTCTGCGGTCAAACGGTACGATTTTGCTATGCCCGGCGTTGGACTTGGGTATCAAATCAAGAATTGACCAAGAGACTCGTTCCGATTACGTTATTCTATTCTACTAGTGATGTTCAAGAAGCTGGCCGAAAAGTAATTACTTTGATGCCAGGATATTATAGGATTACCGTAAATTGATCCAGAAAACATGTTAGTTTCCATCCCAAATGAGAAGGAACGATTATATTTTGGCCAGAGCTAAGTGTTCTGTAACATTGTGAGCTTCAATAGTTATCATTAATAATAAAAGGCTAGAACTAATTCAATTAGATGATTTATGAGTTTCATGGCAACCACTTTTCAAATATTTCACCGCATGAAGATCGAAAATGTTGTTCAGAAAAATAGAATGGTTGTAAAATAGCACAGTGTCATAAAATTTAGAGCAAAACGCCGAAAAAACTCTCGAATTTACATTTTGATTGATGTGATATTGGAAGTCTCATAGTTATAGCATCCCAGTCGAAAAACAGGAAAAAATTACTATTTCTCATTATATACTGATCTCTACTGGGAATCAGTGATCTGAAGCCTGTTCAAACAACACATGTCTCACTCAAATGATATTCGAGAAATAAATGATGATATATGAGCTGCATAAAAACATTTATACCACAATGATGTTATTCTATCTATGTAGAACAATTTAAACCTATGTTCAATGATCGGTAATCGTATTTCTACTCAATAAATAGTTTTACTGCGTAGGCATTTATCCATTTTTCTTCACTGGTATTGTACTACGTGTATACTGACATGTGGTAGAACTGATTTACGAGTACAATCCAGAATAGTGAGCCCCAAATTGGTTGAAATTTCTCCCTGGGGGATATTTGAAGCTACCAAGGGGTAAATAATGACACTGCCTACCAGCAATAAAAAAATCTCATATGTATTTTCTCATGTCTGAGGCTATGCGGTTGGTTGTTACTAGCCGCTTTCTATCCCCTTTACTATGTAACTAAATCTATATCAGTGTATTTGTGCATTTTGAAAAAATAGTAAATAGTAACAGTGTGTTTGATTATTCTTTCCCTCGTACACATGAAGAGAAAAATCTGGAAGGCTGAACTGGTTGCAGGGGGAAATGACAGAAAAAAGATTTTTAACCACTGATCTAGGAGATGTCATGCACGGTTACTTGACTCTTTATTAACGAATCCCTTTTTGTTAAATCAGTAAAACATGCTGCAAATATTTAGTTTCAATTACTGGCAGTAATCGATAATTCGATTTTTTTTGTACGAAAAACACTTGAATTTGGTTTGTTATTTTTCAATACGATTTCATCGATACATCAGAAGCATTTGTAAGGAAGAATCGGGCAACTAGAAGAATTTTGACGTTAACACTAAAATGATTTAAATATCTTTCCGCACACTTCTCATTGTTTTAATTGTTCCCTAAGTCAAGACTTTCTTCAAAGAATTTCGTCACTTTTTGCGTTTTCTGCTTTTTTCATTTCTATTATCTTCATTCATTTCTTCATTTGATCAGTGTAATTACTGAGAGTGTGGGTGCTGAAAGGGTTGATTTTGTTATCAAATGATTTAGTCGGACACAAGTGTATTTTCATAACCCTATTTGATAATCTGCTAACAAGCTTAATTAGGTAGGTGCGTGCATAACTCTTTATTCAGGGAAATAAAGGAAGGATAAATTGAAAAATAATTTGTGCGTTGTAAAGGTAAACTGCCAATAACAAACAGACGAGAAATTTAAGAATTTTCAACTCATTCCCTTGATTAGGATTCATATAAAATGCACTAATAAATCTCTTAATCTTTAGAAATTTTGAATTTAGTTCAAAGTACGCGAATTAGTTACAAAAATTCCGATTGTCTTAAACAATGATTTTCTGAATTATTTAGATGCTCGGTCAATAGAGCTTAGGTTCGATTTAAATTCAGCTTGAAATAACTTAATTCTCATTCGGTGGTCACTATTTTCATGTTTTGAATTTTCTCTCGTCATTTCTACACCGCTATGCAATTACCAGAAAATATAATAATAAATGTTTCAAAAAATTAATATTTTAAGTCCCTAAGTAATAAAGCTTAGCAAAACAAAGTGTAAGGCTTCACTTTACTTTTCTATGGTAATATTTCGAAGATGTTTAAGCTGGGAGCAGGAATTTTAAGATCGACCATCGTTTTTGTGAAAATGAGGCGCTAAAAAAAGGCCGACTTCCCCTCTCATCCCTCAACACTGGCTCTCGCTCATCCCCGCTGCTTAGGGGACTGAGAAAGGACATCCAAGACGTCGTTCAACTGACAAACAAAAGCTCAAGTCTTGCGTACAGTCTTAAACGAGATTGAATATAATCGTGAAACTGTATTTCTTCAACTTTCTACAACACATTGATTCCAAATGTTTATACAAAGCTGTTCATTATAAGGTTCATTTCTGTGCATAGGTTTATGGATATTTTTCTGTTTTTTTTTCTATCTGGCAGTCGTAGAATGTTATCAAAATGATTGAATGTAATTGCAAAACAGTTTCTGATTGAAACAGATTGAACGTAATCGTTTCTTCAAATCTGTATAACAAATTTATTCTAAATGTTAATACAAAACTATACATTACCAGACCCATTTCTATGCATACGTTTATGGGTATTTTACTGTTTTTTGTATCTGTCAGTCGTAGAGTATTATTTATTGCATACTGAAGTGAAATTATTTAGTGACGTTAATGACTTAAAACAAAAAATTTCTTTTAAATAACGCTTTGATATCCAGCAAATTAGGGTCATTAGTTTTTAAGTTAATTTTTTGTAACTTCTTGGTGCTTAATATTTGAAACAGCAGGAAAATTTCACCTACGCCTGAAACATGAATTACAAGTTTGAAATAGTGTACTATATTTTTTCTAACAAATAAAATAAATTTATGAATACATGAAAATGAAAAACATTTAAACAATAGTATGAGGCATTCAGTAGAATAATATCAGAAGGTAACATTATTTGATAAACATTTCTATGAGGTTCAGAGAAAAATGCTGAAACACGAAAAATCCCAATTTACACTCGTTTTGAAAAACTTTTGATTCTTTCCCTAAGCTCGGTAATTCTACCCTTGTAGGTGCCTGCATAAAAAATCCCTAATTTATAATCGCTTTGGAAAATGTTTGGTTCATTCCCTAAGCTCAGTAATTTTACCAATATAGGTGCCTTTATGAAAAATCCTTAACTTATCATCGCTTTGAAACACTTTTGATTCCCTACCTAAGCTCGATAATTTTACTTCTGTAGGTGTCTAAATGAAAAATTCTTAACTTATCATCGCTTTGAAACACTTTTGAGTCTCTTCCTAAGCTCAGTAATTTTACCCTTCTAGGTGACTACATGGAAAAATCCCTAATTTATACTCGCTTTGAAACGCGTTTGATTCCCTTTCTAAGCTCAGTAATTTTACCCGTGTAAAATTAAGCTTTGCCTGCCTCAAGACGCTGGATGTAAGTAAGATGTGCCCTGCGAAACTGCGCATAATGGAAGGCCATTAGAAACACGTGGTAGTGTTCAGGATGTCAGAAATAACGACTCACGTTGATTTAATGGAACTGTTGCACTAGTAGAGTTGAAACATTGAGAAATATGAGGCATTGCATGCTCTTCTTAAGATTTTGAATCAATTTTGCCTCGTTTTAAAATCTAAATGGATGTAGTCGTGTGTGTTTCTGTTGATGATGTATTTGCTTATATGTACTTATGCATTATATTTTGACAAATAATTTTGAAAAAAAATATACCCCAAGTTCTTGAATGTTATCAAAAGTTTGATTTGTGTAGCTTGCAAACGAATAACAAGTACTATTTTTAATTAGCTTGGCTGATCGAAATAACTTTATTGTTTAAAAGTACAGAGACACGTAAAAAGCCTGTTTGTATCGTATTTTACACGCGAGAGTAATTTCAAATTGTCTTTATATTAGAAAGTGAAACGTGGCATTCTAAGCTATTGGCTTAGAACATGTATATAATTTCTGAAGTAAAGATACTTGATGACGTTTAAGAGCCAGAGATAGACGTTCTAATTGTTAGGATTAGTTGAACGTGTTTTATAACGCGGAAATACTAAATTACACTATAATTCTACACAAAAGTTGATGAAACCATTTCAAATAAATTGGCGCATATTAGTCCTAATGGAATAAGGATGTTCTTTTAGAACAGAGTCTTTTGAGAGGCTATGCCGCATAAATTACCACTAGATGCTCCATTTCAATCGCCCCGTACTTGTTCAGTCATTTTTCAAGACGTTGAAAACTCTCCCTTGATCATTTTTAACCCGAAGGTTCAAACTCAAGAGACATGATCAACCAAAGCCCGCCTTTCAGTGTTATGAAGGGACGTATTCCCGACAGAACCTTCCTATAAACATTCATGGGGACCCAAGAAATGCATTAACATCGCTGCGCGGTGACCAGAACAGCTGGGCTCTGTAAGAGGAACAAGGAGCCTCTGTGATTGGTTTGGCTGTCCGCTTCTCCGTATAAGACACCGCTACGACTGGCTGTCTGCGCATTAGAGCCGTTTCCGGCCCTCCAAGGAGTTCAAGTTTGCAATGGTCATTAGTAAGATGAAGATGATAGTCATATTGGTAATATCATAAAATTTATTTCCCCTTTCGAGTGTGAATGTAAATTTGTTTGATTTTATATATTTATGATACAAAGTTAAGCGTGTTTTGGAACACTTGAGAGTGAAGTAAGCTACCATAAGCTGAATGTTAAAACTACTCCCCACTCATAGTCACTGTCCTCCATAATAAGATTAGGGGTTCTAGGGCAACTAGTCGAGCAAAAATTAGTCCAAAAATCTTTTCTGAGAGCTGGATTAAGCGCAGTGCTTTTTTTAGCTTATTCCTACTCATCGCTGAGTATTTGAGGCGCTATAAATGAGGGTAAATAAGATGGCAAAGCCAAAAATCATTGCAATTGTTCAAGGATTTTCTCTAATGAAGTTTCTTGAAAAGATTGTTAATTTCAGTCACTGTAAAAATGTTTTTGTTCATATAGGAGCCATAGTGTGGAGGTGTTACGTCTTAAGTTTTAGATAGCTAATTAACACCATTTATACAGTTTCTGTTCGTCGTATTCTCACCGGTGTTGTGCCGGGCTTCTATTCTGTACTGAAGGAATAAATGTCAATGTTCTCTAAAGCAAAGAGCTTCTTGTGGGACAATGTGCGTGACTTTGTGTACAATACCCATTGAATTTTCCTTTTTCCATCGTGACAGGATTGTTAAGGGTTAAATTTTTGTGTAGTAATTTGGAATTTTCTGAGTCTGTATAAATAACAATCATCAATCATAGTGAGGGAATGTGTATTTTTACTTAAATATCATAACTATGCAGACACAATTAAAATTTTGGTATCTCGAATCTCTCAAAATACTTTCAACTATGTAATATTTCTAGGGTGTTTTTCTGAAGCAATTCAAAACAATTTTCCTAAACTGTATTTTTCCTATGCCAAATGAAAGAAAATGTTCAGTTTGCAAGACGCATGCCTCAACCATTGATGCGTTCCAATTCAGACACATGCACAAAGGGAGTACCGTTCAAATATATTTTTGAACACGGGTACTTTTCATTTATTGCACTTAAAAGCATAAATATAGTACTTCTATGTAATATTCATTACTTTCCTCTTATTGCACTTGAGGACATACTGTAAATGAAGTAATATTCATTACTTTCTTCTTATTGCACTTGAGGATAGACTGTAAATGAAGTAATATTCATTACTTTCCTCTTATTGCACTTGAGGACATACTGTAAATGAAGTAATATTTATTACTTCTGACACCTGGCTTGCAGTAGACGCGAGATGAGGCTTCCAAATCAAGTAGTTCTCTCTTCTAAACGACAAAAAAAGTCTATTCCGAGGAAGGCTGCTGTTTTTGTGTGTATGTCTGAAGACCAATGCGCGACTAGTATTAATCCTTAACTGTTGAGTTCTGGGTTCATAGTCAGCGTATGTAGTTCAAGGATAAGCCTATTTTAAGTGTCTCTTGAAGTATTTTTTTCTGAAGCAGCATCAGTAGAATAGAATAAGGCAATAGAAATATGCTTTGACCCATTTTTGGGTTGCGACCTAAGTCCCACGCCGTATTGTTCAGTATATTACAAGCTAACAATCTTTTTGCAATAAACTGTGAAAAAACGAAATAATCCTGCAGCAATGAAATGAAAGGTCATCGATTTTCCACGATTGTTTTTTTAAACCTTTCATTTACTGAACCACCCCTAGAAAAATTCGATTCTTTGGAATGTAAATCGTCACACTGTGATGAAACTCTTTTGAAAGAGAAATTAAACATAGCCGAGAGAATGTCGATTGCTGTATCTGCCGTAAACAATGCACAATAGTCCAACATTTTGTTCGTATTCTAAAGAATTTGATTGACTCAATTATAGTATCAAAGGTCGTCTGTTCCTAAAAAGCTTAACTTAAAAATTGACAAACTGAGTCTGTCCCATTAGCCAAAATTTACTTTTGCGAAACACCTCACGACAAGAATGTCAGCGCTGAACTTGCGCCTTGTAGTTCACTTCAAAACAACACATCGCGTGAGAACGTCTAGATTGATTTCAAAGAAGGCCATGAGATGTGCGTCACGAAACACGTAAAAAAGTCCTACCCTTCAATATAGGATCGAAATTTCTTCATTGAGTGGATTACTGTTTATCCTCACCAGATTATCTCAGTGGACGTTTTATGACTTTGTTCACCCAGCCTGGATTATGATTTAGATCAGGGATTTTCAACCAGCGTGCCGCAGCTCATGGGTTTTCATCAGTGTGCCCCATCAGTGATCCCAGAAGATTTTGAACGGCAGCCTTGAATGTTTGCCATTTTAAAGCCTCTGTGAGTCTATTGTTAATGGTATACGTATACTGTAGTGGTCTATGGTAGACATTATGCCGTCTATGTCATGTTACAGTTTTTATACGCAATGATTAAATGTTTTTCCAATGAAATTTAATCTGGTGTGCCATTAGATTTTATGTGCTGTTAGATGTGCCGTTGATGAAACAAGGTTGAGAACCACTGAAGTTTAGACGCAGCAGTCAGCAATATGGTTCCAGAATTTGGGCAGCTGCAGACTAGGTGCAGCAAGCTAAAAAATTTCTTTGTTTTAATATAAAGGGTACGGCAACGGCACTTCTTATTTTCAAAGCAAAGCGCTTTAAAAAAAGGAAGTTACATCGCCGTACCCTGTAGTTATCCCATCCACAAAATCCTACTGAACGTGATTTTGCATGATTTGAAGTAAGTTTTACGGTGGTTTCAATATCTTTTCGATAGTTAACTAGCGAATTGGTTTTCATGGTGAACAGATTTTTACTAATTAAGAAATAAATACATAATCTTCAAGATCATGATAGAAATAGCTGTTGTTCACTCATGGTCCTATATTAAAATAGGCTCTTTTTTCAATCTAAAGAGGCATGAGCTTGTAAATTCTGTAAAGTACTCTGAAGAAGGACTAAATGAAAACAGATTTTCTTCACACATTTCAAGTCAGTTAAAGAATCAGCTTGGCTAAAATTTACTGGCCCTACTGCAAAAAAAAAAATAACCTCTTCATGATGCAAGCTGTTTTTTCACCTTTGACTCGCTTGCGTCATGCAACACCTTGCACTTATGAGCCTCTTTCTTACATTTGTTTTCCATTTGAAAAATTGATGTAAATTTCACGTTGTGTATATCGAGGATTATAGCATTTTTTCGTAATGTTGCTCGTCAAGTTTAGGAAGCTATGATATTCACATTGTGTACATTAGAGCTCATTTTACATTAACGATTGGTCAGGATTTTATTATGTATCATGGGCAAATAAAAACATGAACATCAAGGCGAAATATAATAGTCAGTCTTAGAGCATGACAGCCAAAAGCACTCTGAAGAAAAACCAGCTCAAAAATTTTCATCTCATTAGAAAGATATAGTCCCAACATGGCCTAATTGTCTGGACTCGATAGAAAAATCTTCCTTCGTTCCTACGACCAGGATGACTTAGCAAAATTTAGAGATCTTTGCTGTCATTGTTCTTTAAGGCAACAGAAACAAACTTGGGCAAACGTCCATTAAGCTGTCGTAAAGATTTATAGTGACAATAGTCACGCGGCTAGCGTGCTCCGCTAAATACTTTACAAAACACAACTCCCTGTACCGCAGAATTGGTCAATAAAAATGAAACGACTTAAAAGCGTTCAAATGACCAATTTTAGTGCAAAAACAATACCACTTTTATGGAAGGAACCTCCTGAGATGATATTCAAACAAGTGCAGTAATGGATCCGGGTAAACAAATTGTGAATAATACGAATGAGTTTTAGTGAGAACTAATTAGAGTCCTGCAGTTTAATGGCTTTCAACTAATGAAACACAGGTACAAATTGATGATAATGATCTCTTCAAGTTTTTATGACTTCTGTACGAACCTTGAGCGTGTCTGGCCCAACCACAGTTCAAGTTGATCATCTTAAACTGGCTCATTCTTTTTTCAAAAAGAGAGAACATTGAAGGCCATTTTCAAAAACATACGCAAGAAGAATAGCATTGTAAGCTGATCAGCTGTGAAATTTTTTCGAAATCGATTTTTGTTGTTCAAATGTCAAAATGCTAGCAGCTGACATGATGAAATTAGTACATTGATTTTGAGAAGATACGCTATCACCATTTCTTTTAACTACAGATAGTTTTTTAGTTTGCATAAGTTATCATTAAACTAACTTTTTTAATACACCGTTTCGTGGTGAGCACAGTGGTGTATTGAAACATCATGCAAAACGTCTATCTGAAAAATAAAATAAAAAATAGGTTTTTGGATTAGATGAGAACGAATTAATGTTTCGACAGTTGGACGTGAACCATGTTTGGACGTGGACATCAACTAAATAAACTTATATTAAAGCAAAAGCTTCAACATGCTGAGTCAATACGCAAATTTAACACATTGTTGAGTTTAAAAACTGATTTTGAAGACAATAGTTTCATTCTGCTTTAATCACTAAATCAAGCGACCACTCGCAAGCTAATTTTCTGCTTCAATCACTAAGTCAAGCGACCACTCGCAAGCTAATAACAGAATTTTCCATAGGATATGATAATAATAATGCTAAATGCAGCAGAACGAGGCAATCGGTCATATTCACTTACTAATTTCTGTGTTCTGCGTCGATTTAAAATCGATTGCAAAACCTATGAAAGCGGCATTCTCGAGTCATCATACGTGTGTGTCTTATCATCGTGTCATGAACAGTGAAACCAGCTGTTATTTGGTACCAGGACATAACCTCCTGATACTTTGTTAAACTTCAATAAAAATTCTTGTTTTGTAAATTTTATACTTGAGGCAAACATTGGATTGCAATGCTCTGTTTCTGCCCGATGAGCTGCCAATCCACAAAGATAAACACATATATTTATATTAAAGATTTACGAAGCTGTACTTGTAAAAATCAATCCAACATTAATTTAAGGTCAAAACCCAGGCCCATTAAATTTTAAATCTTATTCTATCAAAGCTAAACGTAAAGATTAGTACACTGTACTTGAATAAATTTTTGTAATTTTCACCTATGTCTAGCTTCTTACAACACTCGCACTACAGCCTGAAGCAAACATGCCTTTGGAGCAGGCTCCCTTGCTTACAGAAACAGTTTAACGTCTGTTTGAGTGAGTTTTCTCATTAATATCTTACGAAGTTAATGTGATATCATGACTTGTCGTGCGTCCGTGTGGAAGGTGTTCTACACCAGTTGCACGATGCTCTTTGTAACCATCTGAGATCGTCGGCATTTAAAGGCAATCAAGAGAAGCCTTGAGACAAGCTGTCTCTCAAGAATTCCCAATTTTATAAGCTTGAAAAGTTCACAATTGGGGATAACGGAATAAGCTTCACAATTTTATATACCTGAAAAGTTTACAATTAGGCATAGGGGAACAAGTTTCACAATTTGTTAGGCTTGAAAAATTCACAATTATATTGTAGAAACCATATTTATTATTTAATAGACCAACGATTTTCAAGATAAATTTACGCAAAGAAGCTTTACAATTTGATAGACCTGAAATGCCCACAATGAGGCATACGCGACCAAACTCCCCAATGATACATGCCTGCAAAAATGTTGTATTCGTAAAATGCTAGTTATCATAATTCTTGCATATATACAACAAATATTCAAAATTTTTAATCAGATGAAATCATTCAAAGGCCAACACCAGGGTGGTAATTTTCTTTATCAAATTTTCAATATCAAAAAGTTTAACGTGAAAAAAATAGGCTTGTATGACACCATTGGAACGTAAATGAGTGTGAAGAATTTATACATTTTTCACTATCTCGCCCAACTTAAGATCTAAAAGAAATGAACATTCTTCACAAAGTAAACAGATGTTAGGTTTAGATGGATCTTAGAAAATATTTTTTCATGCTGGTATCTGAATGTTTATTACGTCATCGTATTATGTGAACACTGTAAAACAAGTTTTTGCTCGGTGATGTTGCTCTAATTTTTTGACCCAAACTTCTTTTCTTTGGTTTCCTCTTTTCTAGAGAAAGCAAGAAATTTCCTCTTACTCATGCAAGTCCAAAACCAAGCCCAATCCGTTTCCAGTTTTGAACACATTCCTGAGCGGTCGCTGGTCTCTTTTTATTCCTTTATAAGGAAGATAAGACATAAATAAATTCGGTGGACCAAGCTTCCCCACAAGAACTTGGCATTTCCTCCAAAAACACTTCATTTGGAGTCCGAAGAACCCAATTAACAAGCTGATCTGCAACTGATTTTCGCTTTTTGTCTCGCCTAGCGACTGCTTCGATGCATCGTAAACCAACGGCTTAGATCCTTTACTGAATCATTTTGTCAGAAGATCGAGACCTGCTGAGTTTTGGATTCAAATCGTTAAGAAAACTTGAACGCAGGTGGCTCGTGCCACTGTAGTTCTAATGAAGACCAAAAGGCTGCTAAACTGATGCTATGAGCTTGTTAGGCTCATCAATAAAATGCCTGCTGTTCATTAATGAATTATGATGCACAAAACATTCGAGTTCGCTATGTGATTACTAAATGTTCCGGAATTTCCGACCTCAGTTTGATAAAATCAACCACATGAAAGCTGCTGCAAATGAACCATATCTTGCAAAGTTCTCCTTTTTTCAATAACATTTTTGATAACTCTTCATCATATAATATAGAGAGATTGATAAAATTTGAGAGAAAAAACATATTACTTACGCATTTTTTGATCAAATGGACAAATGTATTTTGTCTTACCTGTCTGTGTCTTCTTGCAAAATACTATTTACTAGCATTCACTGCCAATAATCTATTATATGTCAAGCATTAAAGTTTAATATTCAACTCGAAAACAGGATAAATGTTACGTAGCTATACTTGAATTACAAACTGCATCCGTGTTCCCATCATAACTTGTGAGCCAATGCAGCAAATGCAGATTGTTTCATCAGTACAGCAGACTTGCTAAGAGCCAAAAAAGCTAAAAATCGAGCAAGAAGCATGTGAAAAACTAATGTGCTAATTTCATGGCAGGAAATAATGTAAGACATGTAGCATTTTCGTAGCATTCACTTCATAAGCTTAAAAACAATAGTATTTATTCTATGAGAGTGACTCCATAAGTTCTTTGTCATTCTCAAGGCTTATTATGCTTTAAATTTTAGTTTTTAAGCTTAAAGTTTTTCTTGACACGTCGCCTATGATTGTTCTAATTTCAAATTTATTATTTACTATTATTTGGCATTTCAAATAATATACCTACTGGTACACATATTGACCAACAAGTAGTTCATATGTTAACATGTTTTAACTAGACTAGAGTTCGTTATCAGTTTTAATGAATGACTTAGAGACTTCATATGTTCCTACTATTTTAGTCATCTTTCAGAATTTAAAATACGAAAAACATTTCACTAAGACTTTTAAATAATTTTTAGTCAAGATAACTTCTCATCACATTCATATGAAATATATTAGGTTATGATTTTGATTCATAATTTCTCCATTGATCGTCCACTATGAAAGAAAAAGCAAACCTCATCGAAAAGTCAGTCTCAATTTTCTGAGGCATTGGTGGCTTTGAACTGAATCGTAAAAAATGATTGCAAACTTAATTTCTCATCCTCTACGTTTGTTGATTACTTAAGGAAAACAGCAGAAAAATCAATATGCGGTAATATTTTAGGAATAACTCCATCTTGCTTCGGATAAAAGAATTAATCTCTCATACGAGTATATTCATCTAGCAAGATGGAGTATGAAGCCCTAAAAATGGGTATGGAGTAATTCAAAATGCAGCAGTATTTTAAAAGTTCTTTCATCTTCGTTTAGACGCAAGAACTAATCTCTGGTTTGAGTATGTTCATCTAGACCTGAAGAGATGAAGCCCTTGAGAGGAGTAGGGCTGATAAGGTGCTTCATGAAGAGGGCATCAGAGGATACACTGTGCAGGCTGCCCGTCCCATCATCTGTTCTGTGTGAGAGCACGTCTTTCAGTACACTCTTTCAGGGCAAAGAATCCTTATTTTATTAGGAACAGTGAGTGAAAATATAGAGAATCTGTATGTTTTATTAAGGGAATAATACTTTGTACTTGCGAATATTCATAATTGTGTCAAGAATAGTGTCTGTGAATTGAGAATCTTCTCATTTCGATAAAGGATGACTCATGAGAATAGGGAGTTTCTTTAATTATGTGATGCGCGAACCAAGAGAATCTTCTTAATTATATACATTAGAAATGAAGCTTGAAAGCAAAGTGCTTTCTAAATTATAACAAAATTGGTTCATGGGAGCACAGAGTTCTCCTCATGACACTCAAAATTGTGTTTGAGAATTGAGAATTATATAAGCATTTTAAAAAATGACGTTTAAGAATAGAAAATCTACCAAGAAAATTTTCAAAGTGAGACTTTGAAAACATAGAATCTTCTTCGCTGATATTTAAGAGCAAACTTAACTTAATTAAACTAAGAATTAATAAACCTTTCACGTAGAGATTTAACTATTGTATTTGGTACGAGAGGAGTAAAAAAAATGTCAAAACTCATGGAAAAGACATCATTCGGTGGCCTGTGCTTTAATTCCACTTATTATTATTATTATTATTATTATATTCCTGGTTTAACCATTTATTTTCACTTACTTATCTCGTCATGCAGTTTGTGGTGGATGAAAGAAAGAGAAGAGATCGGACCCGTACATTTTAACTCTATAATACTTTATTCATTAATCCATGATTTAGTATGACAAAGCCTGGTCCCATTTATTTTTTATTTATTTGACGTATTTTTAGGCAAGTTTTACAAACTTCTGTTTTTCTCCTTGAAAAATGGTACATGTGAGAGTTCATTTAAAATAAAATACATTCCATGTAGGTCGCACAGGTGCATTTTCCAGCGTGGATAATTTTCATTCAGAAAATTTCGAGACGTTCTCGAATATAATTAAACAAACGTTAAATTTTTATATCAGAAATAGTGTGGAAACAGTATTTGTTGTGTATCATAAATTGTAAACAAAGTTTGGTACTTATCTTTCGAGAATTGGTATCCTTATATACACGTTTAACTAACGATAATTTACAGCACATTTAGCTTACAAATAATTATTTTCAAACCTATAAACAGGAGTTAAAGTTTCATGTTCAATTTTATTTATTTCTATTCTTCCTGCTCTAACATGCATGCATTTTTCGTTTATTGATCATGTGAGTATTTAAAAAGATAGACGTAATTTTTTTGTTTCACTATTCATTGATAGTGAATTATTATTCACTATTTGCTTGCTTTGTAATTTACTTTGCTTGCTTGTAAAGTAAACGGCAAGCAATTAATGGGTTCTATCAAGCACAATGCCGGAGTCTCAATACAAAAGGTAGTGAGCCAGACACGGGATGAAAAACAAGATTTCAGTAAATCTTTTGTTTCTACTGATTTTCAGGCCTTATTTACTTATGTCTTAAACATCGTACATTCTTAAAAAGCTGTTAAACCTTTTTCAAATAACTTTAGGTTCATTAAGGTAAATCTTATAGTAGTAGTTAATAGTGAGTAAAATTTAACCCGGAAGTTTCTCTAACTTCCTGATTCCGCTTTTTCACAAAAAGTGTTGCCCGCAGCGTCATTTTTCTTTTTTTAACCGGAGCTCCCTCCTCATTTCAAGGCAAGCGTTACCATTTCAGCCTTTGGATTTACCCAAAGTGAACTTATAGCAGCATTACATTTTCTTAATTCGTCATAAAGTCAAAGAACTGTTTCTCGGTCACATCCTTGCTAACCAGCGGTCGAAACCGCTCCATTGTATGCCATTTCAACGTAACGAATTCGTTATCCATCCGTAATCACTATTCTAAAAACCTCGTCTTGTTTTGAAGCTTGTACAATGAGCTTTCATCTCTCAACGCCGTTGTTAATAAATTCAGAGATGGTAATTTGCAGCGCGTTCATAAACTGAACTGTAAGAAAGGCCCTCATGGGGCCGCGCTAGAAGTGCGGCAAGGGCCTCGACAGCTTTGAAAGGAGTCTCAGTGCCGCAGCACCAAACAATAAAGCATTCACTGTAAACCTGCGAGTTTATCACCGTATGGCCAGGGCTTGATGACTGCTAATCAACACTGAACACTGTGCATTTACTCCCACTAATTGACTGTATGCAAAGGAAACACTTTGGTGTGTGTGGACAAGGGTTCTTTTATAACTTGGTCAATTTGTAGCTTTGTAGCGGGCAGCTCGTACGCTTGTAAGTGCTGAGGAATTAGGGTTATGTGATTATAACATCACTACCTACGCTGGGATGCTTGGTCTACTGCTGGGATGCTTGGTCTGCTGCTGGGGATGCTTGGTCTGCTGCTGGGGATGCTTGGTCTGCTGCTGGGGATGCTTGGTCTGCTGCTGGGAATGCTTGGTCTGCTTGGTTTGCTATCTTCTTCCTTCACTCTATTGTACTCGAATATATGACGCGTAAGTTAAAATTTTCCAGCTTCCTAATCTGTTTCCTAAAAATAGTGTTTATAAATGTGCAAGTTTGATTAATTAATTTTCCAGTCATACTGGTTCCAAATCTATGACTACGACTCTCTATTCTAAAAAATTCGAATCTAACTGACCCGATTAAGCCCACCACTCAAATTCTGAAACAAAACTACGCAATTCAGAAGCTTGAATGTAAGCCAATTTTCAATTCACCGATCCTTAGATTCTAAAAATCTCCAACATGCTCACGAAGCGAAGATTTAGCTTGTGCATGAATCCATGCATTTAGTCAGTAAGATTGGGAACTTTTATTCCATGTTGAATCTTTACTAGCATCGTATATAATAAATACGATACGTATGGTAAAACTATTAAAGTCAGCAGCGGCTAGTGATAGAAACTGCTGAACTATTTTCTCTGAAATATCCCTATAACATTCAATATAACGACATCTTTTCTCATTAGTTCTTTCTTTGCAACTGTGAACTACGTAACTACTGAACTTCATGTCAGCATCCATTTCTCATTTAACGAAAAATTACAAAACGGCTTGTATGAATCTATAGAAGAGATAGAAAGCATTCAGTGTGTACCCAGTTGTGTGAGTGGGAGGTGACATCTTATTTTACTCGTTGTAACGTCATTATGTTCCATATTCTTGCGTGGGCTCAATTTTAAGATTAAATGAGTGTCATGCTATCAGTTGCTCTATTGAATGAGTAATTATTTTTGACTATTTTGTTCAACAGAAAAATGCAAAGAATTTCTCACAGGCCGATTTGTATACGTAGGATACAAGCGCTGTGACCGTAACGAGTGTTGTAACCGTAACAAGTGTCGTGACCGTAACAAGTGTTGTGACCGTAACAAGCTCTGTGACCGTAACAAGCTCTGTGGCCGTAACAAGCTCTGTGACCGTAACAAGCTCTGTGACCGTAACAAGCTCTGTGACCGTAACAAGCTCTGTGACCGTAACAAGCGCTGTGACCGTAACAAGCGCTGTGACCGTAACAAGTGCTGTGACCGTAACAAGTGCAGTGACCGTAACAAGTGCAGTGACCGTAACAAGTGCAGTGACCGTAACAAGTGCTGTGACCGTAACAAGTGCTGTGACCGTAACAAGTGCTGTGACTGTAACAAGTACTGTGACCGTAACAAGTCTTGGGACCGTAATAAGTCTTGGGACAGTAACAAGTGCTGTGACCGTAACAAGTGCTGGGACCGTAACAAGTGCTGGGACCGTAACAAATGCTGGGACCGTAACAAATGCTGGGAAATCATCAGAAATGCTGCAGATCAACACGTCGGACTCTCATTCACTGCCAGGCACACATGCACAAACAAGACGTATTTTGGCAGCTATTGGTGAGTACAATAATTTCTTTTATTTATTTGAACCAATACATGTGCAAGGTGTCCATAAAGTTTCTTTACTCTTTCCAAATTTTATTACAAATGTAATTGATAAGATATTTTATTCAGATTTGTTTTATTGTATTCAATGTTTATTAAAGTTCTTAATTATTTCTTTGCATTTTTGTGTTTTCTGGGATCCTGTTTGTGAAAGAGGTGCTGTTGAGACTTTATGAGAGACTTTTATAATAGACTTTATGGACACCTGTATGTATAAGTTTTCTTTTGATGTATGTTTTTTACGCAGTATTAAAGGAATGATTAAGTATTTTCGATGCTGCACTTCTGCTAATTTTTTATTTGAATTGCCGTTTCGTGAAGCATTTTCTATTTGAATGATTGTGAAATTCGTATTCTTCAATATAAGAATGAAACATAATTCTGGGTTAGGAGAAATTCAGAGTAGTGAATTACTGAAAAGCTAATAAATTAATCTGTAGTGATCAGATGTAATTCCACATACAGGAAAGTTTTCATCTGAGTATCAAAATTAAGGAAGAATATCTCAGTTCAACAATATTGAACTATAAATTCATAAGACTTGGTCCCGACATAATTCAGTATTCTGCGTTTCTAAACAGTTTTGAATTAGGAGCGGAAAAATGACCTACTGAGTGCTGCTCTTTCATGTTATATTCTTCGTTCTTCGACCACAGCAGCAACTATCACATAAACGTCCCATTAAAGAACTTGCAAGATCGGTTTGTTTCGTTACAGCAGTTTTATGGCTATTTTGCTGCAGTCTCGCGGCTACGTTACGGCAGTCTCGCGGCTACGTTGGGGCAGTCTCGCAGCTACGTTACGGTAGTCTCGAGGCTACGTTACGGCAGTCTCGAGGCTACGTTACGGCA
>VCRD01001285.1:107988-120543 GCA_006783055.1 Trinorchestia longiramus
ATTACGGCAGTCTCGACGCTACGTTACGGCAGTCTCGAGGCTACGTTACGGCAGTCTCGAGGCTACGTTACAATAATTTCAAGGCCACGTTACGGCAGTTTTATGGCTATTTTGCAACAGTCTTGAGGCTGCGTTACGGCAGTTTCGAGGCTACGTTACGGCAGTCTTGTGGCTACATTACGGCAATCTCGTGGCTACGGCAGTTTCTATATTACTTTACAGCATTCTCAAGACCACGTTACGGTGGTTTCTATGCTATTTGTAGCTGGACCCCATTCTAATTTAGCGCCCCGGTAAATAAATATAAGAAGTTGCAGCACATGACGGGCAGATGCTAATTACAGTGTGATTCATGAGAGCTGTACGCTGTCCCCACAACACCGTCCTTACCTCAAAATTATTGTGAGAAAGTTTCAAGTTGTGGAAATTTTGAGATCCCGCCGCTGATAAATACATGTATTCATAACGTTTTGTGAACTTAAACAAGTGTTAAAATGTGCAGGATGATGTGTATACTAGATATGATTTTTATTGGCATTCCGTTAGCTTGTTCCAAAACGTTTGAATCAGAGTTTGGGGCAAGCGGAATTTGTTTAGGTATACATTATGCTGTTAATCCATTTTATATGTGTACACGCTGGATGCACCGGATATTCATCAGAGCCTTTTTGAAGACCAGTATTTGATTTAATATTAATTTTATTCAGTAAAATTTATCTTTACCGGTGTCAGGATTAAGTATTGTGATTTCTACCAAACACGAATGATTATTTTTGCATAACACATGTTCAATTTCCTAAACCGAGCTGATAAAATTAGCTAGAGTCAACCACCTTCAGCTGTGCGATCAAACTAAGGGAATCTTTATTAGTCCACGGGGCTTTGATATTTATGGCATTAGCAGTATCAGTAAAACGTGGCTTTGAATATTCTGTGTAAACTGCAACGCACTCTACTCTTCAGGCGATGCAATAAATATTACGTCGTTTTTATGGTAAAATAAATTCCGATGTATGAAGCGCACCGCGAATTTGCGTTAAAAAAGCGTCTGGTGCGCGCTGCTGCCGGGCATCGAACCGTCGCAAGCTTCAAAAGCCTGATTTGAATTTTACGGTGGCGACCAGAAGCCTTGTTTATAGTACGCAAACACAGCGGAGCAAATAATCAAGAACAGACTAAACAGAGTCTCCTCTTGTAATTGTAGGCGAAAATGCGAGCGTCGGACACAGATTATTGAGAAGGCCATGCACTTGTTGTGCCAGTGTTTCTAGTGGACAGAAAAATATGATGAATGTGTCATGCAAAATTAGAGGAAGGATTGAAAATTTGATGATGCATTAGTCCAATCTTTAGTTCGTGGTACTTTGTTAGCAACTCATCGTTCGCGTATGTTCCTTTTCACTTGTTTTTTCTGAGTACGTTTTCCGCACTGTAAATTTTTCAGAAGTAATTTTAGTTTCTCTGACAATGGAAGCAGTGTGACAAATTAAAATAACATGATATGAAAAACTCACGTCCATGGCATTAAGTGTTGCCTGTTCTTTATTCACATACGTTATGTTTAATTAAGTGTAATAGTTCCCTCTTTGTTGGCAAATTTGGGTTAATAATTGACTATGTGTCATAACTTTATAAAAACAAAACTTCCATTCCTCATTACAAAACATGTAACGAATTATTTGTCATGTGCTCTTCCATGCAAATACAGCTAATGATTTCTTTGTATATAACGTAGACTTTACACCACTATTTCCTTTACTTGATCTTACATGTCGCTAATTATTTGTATTGTTAGGTCATTTAGTCTACTCCGATATTCGTTAAATTTGTTTCACGGTATCCGTACCCTTATATTCTACTTCATTATTCAGTGATTGAAATAAAACTTTACTATGCATAATTTTTAATATGTCGATTTCTACTACTATCCTATTTTCCACTGTTTTCTGTAAAAATTTTCAACTGAAAGTTCAGACGACCTCTACTTAATACTTAACTTTACTTCGAAATACATCCCGTTTCACCGTACATTAAATTTCATCGCTTCAATATTCTTCCTATGCTTCACTATTTATTTTACTAAAGTTCGGCTCTCAAGCATTCATGACATTGTTTGTGCCGTAACACAACCTGTAACAACAAACAAAACATCCTCCCTCTGCACTTGTTCATGAGGTCCGGCGAATATTTTCTTCACGGCGATCATTTTCCGTCGAAGGAAGCACCCCTGAAAGCTGTCTCCTGTTTACGTATGGGCGGTCAACACAGCCCGCATTATCTGCCCTGATAAACACGCAGTCACCTCACACCAAACATCCCAGATAAAACACCGCAGCCAGAATCCTGGATAAATTTTAATTATGACGCCCCGAGTGTGGGAAACTATCACACAAAGCATGTGTTCGAAAAACAGGAAAAATGTGAACTCGTTGTAGTGAATTTGCCGTCAAGTATGAAGTTGAAGCGTGTCAATGAAGGAATATTGTTGATTGCGTTAATAATGCTGAGGATTTCAGTTTGAGTGCTGCGGATCTAATTCAAAGGAATGGGCTACCATGATTGGCTAAATAATAGCTAGTTAGAAATATATCAAAAGAAAGAAAATACTATTTTCAACAAAACTTGGCGAAATTTGAGTTGTTGTCATATTTCTTTTTTTTAATTTAGTTTGTGAAGATTTGTGACATGCTTGATAAATGAATTTATGCAGTTATGCTTACAAATACGAATTACACCAATTTAAATCTGTGCATACACAATTCTTGGTATCTATGACAAAAAATAATTAATTGGCACGCAACGATTGATCGTAAAATTTATTCTCTGAGTTTATTGTCTCTGGGACCAGAGTTGACTAAAACATTCGCGTTTGCAAATAATTCCATTCTGTTTATGAAAGTTACATTCCCCTCGCAGGAAAAGAATGCAAATTGATGCGCTGGTATTTACATTTGTTATATCAGAGAAACTGAGCCACGATTCAAATTCTATTAATCTTTCGTCACAATTTTCAGATACTGGGAAATTATTATATTTTCGATACTAGGTTTCAGAAACTAGGAATGATCGAGTAAATATCTCGTACAGAACCAAAACAATGGCCCCTGTACAATATATTTCAGGGTTCTTCCAAAGAAATATTTCAATTAATGTTTCACACCATCAGCATAACGAGAGATGATTACTCTTAAATATATAAACGTGTGAAAAGTGCCGCATTTTTGCGGACCATTTGGACCATTGCATTCCGCAATTGTTTGCCAATAATCAAGAATTTGTTTATTTTATATCTTCACTCACTTACGGCTAAGCACAACAAGCAAGTTTTCAAACAAAAGCGCCCTTATGCTGCTCTAGACTGCCATCTCTCCCACTAAGCCCATGGGTGCAGTTGTGTTTTTTCAAGCGATTCCTCAGAGCCTTCCTTGGCCGTGCCTTGCTTGTTTTCTTTGCTCTTAAGCTGAAGGAACCCTCGAACAGCCTGCGCCTTCACTTCTCTAAATAGATCAAGGGTCGGCAGTGAAGACTTCAGGATACGGTAAAGTTTTCAGTCAAAACTTAAAGAAGTAACCCCAGTTCTGCTGCAGCTGAAGAACCAGTTTGAAAACTTTGTCGCGCGCAAAGATCAGTACGTTTTTGAACGAGTCTTTTGGAATGAATAGAATAGCCTTCAAATACTTGTCAATGTGATAGATGCTACATCATGCACGTCTTAAAATGTAGTCATATTTTAATAGACTAATAATGCCCATAACTGAACTTTGATTTGAATATTGATGTAATTTTCTCTCAATTTTTAACTTGTTCCGAAGATGCGAGAGAATGATTTTAGTGTGCGGTAACTTAGTTTATATTCTACTGAAAAATTATTTTGAGATTTAAATATTTATTTGCTGGGACAATATTTTTAATGTTAACCAACAAACTATATTCTGTTGTATTTCTGCAGAGATTAGATTGTGGTGTGAACTCAGGTGTGTTAGTGTAATGCACTTGAAAGAATAATGAATGATCAGTGCTAATTTTTAAGGATGCCTAATAATTAGAACTTCTTCGACAGCATACACATGATACATTAGATGATAATTGCAACTTGGTACACAGCATACACATGCATTAGTGATAATTAAAGCTTGTTACACAATGTACAGGTGATACACTAGATGATCCAGAAAATAAAACACTTTCATGTTTACTGGTATAACTTTAAATCATTGGGAAGTTGATTAGTAACTAATATGTTCATTTATACTGTGGTTCATCATTAATCATGAGAAATGTGCTCTATAAATGATCATTTAATGGGCATGATGAAATAACCTCTTCCAGGCATAGATGAAGCAAAACTATGTATAGTCCAGAATAATTATTTTACGGTTCATTGTGCCTTTCCCCAGCTGTGCAACACAGTTGTCTCATCAAGGGGAAAAAATAAAGAACATTCTTTGAATCAATTAGAGCTGCTTCAAACTGCAGAGTCATGGGATACAATTTGAAGCCATGTGAGCAAGTCACCTGACGATTTGAACTCTTTCTTTATTAAAATAGGCAAAGGTAAATGTTGTTAAAATAATAAGCCAATTCTCGCACTTCCAAACAAAAGCATTAATTTGGAGCTTGCAGAGCATTATATCAGAGGCACAAGCCTGAGCAGTTGCGCTCTCAAATTTAAGATTGTTTTGTACATTCGTATTCGCTTCCTCGATACGCTCAGTATATTTACCTTTTTATTGCTTAGCTTCCAGGAGCTATCCCTGTGTCGGGGCGGGGGAACCCTATTTGATTATTGAAGTAGGTGTTGAAATTGTCAGTTGTTTTTTTTTTCGTGAAAACTTAAGGTAATTTTACATGGATATGATAAATGTTCATAAAATTATGCAATATTTTGCGACCCTATTCAATGATATAGTATTGAAATGTTCAATTCTAGAGTATGTTCAGGGATTCCTCGTAATAGTAAAACATTTAAAATTCTGCGCACTCATGTGAGCAGTTTTTCTTCATAACACTCTCTCAATAATTACGGGGTCTATGAGTCAGCCTTGTGTTGTATGCGTCAGTCCTATGACTGATTTAAAAACAATTTTGGAAGGGAAATGTATTTTCCGTAGACGTATTTTCTTAAGGGAAATTTTAGTTATTTCTCAGGGAATCAGTGAACTGAAAGTTTAGTATCGGCAAAAATGAACTTGCATTGAAGATTTCATGACAGACCAAACGAAACATATCCTAAGAATTAGGACTTGATAATACAAAATTGGAATATACTTTTCTCCCTTACATAATGAAAGACATATGACAGAAGACATCTATCTTGGAAATTTTGCTTTTGGATTTGATTTTCAGTTTTTTCGTGTGTGGGGGAAGGGAGATGTGGATAATTTCTCGACAAAAGAGTATCACCGTTTATAACTTTTCTGCATGATGAAGACAATAAGTTAGTGAAAGGAAAAAAATACTACTTTATTTTGCTTATTCTGTGACAAATGGATTACCAACATGTGTCCTCAACAACATTTTATAGCCCTAAATAAATTACTCAATATTTACTGTTCCGTTTATTTATATTACAAACTTTTGACAGCTTTCCAGTCGAAAATATTCTAGAGTATGTGAACTCATTAACAACATAATCTTGAAGTCCTTCTTGTACAACTTTAGCGAATAAAATTGTTTTTCAACTACAAATTCAAAGAGATAAATTTCTTGGAAACATTTTTCTTCCATTGCCTGGGTAGCAGTTTAATTAGAACTGATTTGACATTCTAACGGTAACATTGAAGTATCATTTGGTCGATATGGCCGACGAGTTTACGAAATTCAAACATTTTTTGTACTTTTGGAATGTATGGGTTACATCATTTGGGAAAGTAGATAACTTCATCCCGTTCAACTGTCAGTGTTCTTAAATTACTCAGAGAACGTGTTCCCTTGAACTAAAGGAATATTGGTTGCTAAATTCGTGGTGTCCTAATCTTTGGGATTATCTAAGGCAAAATTCTGTGGTCTGTGACGTATAATATTAATTATATTATGTTTCTTAAGAAAAAAGTTTAAATCCAAACAAAACTATTTCATGAATTGAAGTTTCGAACGGTTTTCTGTAAGTTTCAAGTTTTTAGAATATGTTGGTGAATGGATGAACAAATATGTAGCTGTTTTTACTCTTTTTATGAAAAAAATTTGTGCAATACTTGAAAATACGTTTTGATAGCAAAATAAATTTCAGTAGAAAATTAATTCCTTTGTTCTGGATACACTCTCACACCGAACAAGTGTTCGGAGGCAGTAAATTCCTCTCATACTTGTATTATTATTATTATATTTCTGGTTTAAACATCGCTGTCACAATGAATTCATACTTATACGTCACACACTTGAGCGCGAGAGACAATTGCAGCTTTTGAACTGAGTTTTGCCCTAAAGCACATTCTTCTTAAAGTAATTACGCTATTCCAGTTTCGATTATATTCAATTGGTAAATTTAATGATCGATGTATACAAATATTGTACATGTGCATGAGATTCTACTATACGGAACTCATTTGGTTAGTGATTTTTGAACGGGGTTTACTTTATAGTCAAAGTAAAACAATAAATAAAATAAAAAACTAACACATCATAAGAATTTTTTGATGCAGATAAATAGTGAACACTCACCATGAAGCTGCTTGTCAATTTGCCTCCAATTTACCTATGATAATTATAAGTCGAAATGCTACATTTATGTGTGTAGATGAAGCCAAGTTGCCTGCTTCTCGAATCACATATCCTACAAAATTTTATGCTGTCGCGTGCACTCTAATTTTTTTTCATCACAGCCCAAGTCTTCAGTGAGAAGTTTTCTGACGACAGCCTGTTTTATTTAAGTTTAACTTCTCGTTGCAACAGAATAAGGCAAAGACCAGGGCTGCGTTAATGAGAACCCAATTGTCTTGGAACTTCAAGAGAGAGACTCGTACTCTGATGTACGGCTCATTAGTGGACGAGACGAACACTTAATAAGAAATATGAAAATGTGCCGGATGAAACTCTGTGCATGCCTACTTCTCGCGCTCGCAAATATTTCCAAAAGATTTGTTCGCAACGTAAGTTCTTGCGGATGAGAAACTGAGTTTAAGCGAAATATGCATTAAGTCTTCAACAGACTCGTTTGGTTGATATATGTTTGTTCATTAGAGAACTTTTTAAAAGTTCTAGTGAGATGTATGTAAGTTACGAATTTTAAATTAAGAATTGAGATATGCATCCTAGCAATGAAACTATTACTTCATATTTATCTTCTACCATTTTTAGAATACCTAAATGACAATTCTTTTTTTTTTAAATCGATTGAAAATTTAATCAAACTTAAAACGAAGTTTCACGGAACAAAAAACAATATTCACAAAGAATATCCTTCGAAGCTAACTTCCAAATTTTTATAAAGCATATTAATTTCTGCATTAAAATTTTAACATACTCTGTATAAAATCATGGGAAAGCGCGAATTAAGAAATCAATTTTTCGTTTTATAAAGTGTAGAGCAAAAAATAATTTTCCTAACAGTTTTTCGAGTTTCTCACTTCTGGAGCAGTTCAAATGAGCTAAAATAACTGTCTTGTAAGAGGACACTTTTAATTTCAAGGCCCCAATAGGGAGTGTCAGAGGCCTCTCTCACTGATGCTGACAGCAGCATCAAGCGACCGCGCCGTGATGACGTCTCCCAGCGAGCAGGTCTGGCTGGGAGACATGCAACTACTAAAACACTATCCACGGTTTGTTTTGATTTTCATAGAGTTACAGTCCATGGTTTGTTTTGATCTTAGAGTTACAGTCCATGGTTCGTTTTGATCTTCTTTGAGTTACAATCCACGGTTTGTTTTGATCTTCTTGGTGTTACAATCCACGGTTTCTTCTGATTTTCTTGGAGTTACAATCCACGGTTTGTTTTGATCTTCTTGGAGTTTATTATCCATTGTCATGTTATGAATTTGATGTTTATCTTTATTTAATGCTTGTTGTTTTTGGCGTACCCGAGCTTCTGTCAGGTTAGGTAGCCAGCATCGTGCAAGAAACATGACGTTCATTTCTTTGGTGTTGTTTTTTCAAGTGCTGACCTACTTCAAGTAATGTAAATAAAAAATGTAGAATTACATTTACCTTAAGTGGGATCGAAAATTCATAGTTTTCCAATATTGGTGATGATCTAAGGTGAGATTTTTAGCTAAATGATGCGTTTTAGCGGGCGAAAAACTTTGCCCGAAATGCTCATAAAAGGGAAATTATTTTCCTTCTTTATGAGCATTTATTCATAGTCATTTGCCTGATGAAGGCAAAGAAATTCAATATTTATCAACCGTATTTAATGATATTTAAGAAAGCTTTTTTAGTTTTAAATGCGTTTCCTATAATTTACACCTAGAGAGAACATGTGTAAGTCGACCATTCCTCTATAGTCTCTTTACAAATATTACATTCTGACTTCGTGCTCGGGAGTTCGAGCTATTCTGAACCGTGTTAACTTATTGTTTTTCTACACATTGAATGTTCTCAATGCCTTAAAACAGGCAAAGGCGACCGAGTTAAATTTTATGGAAACCTCTTCTTTAAAGAGTCCGCTCTTCCCGTGAACTTCATTTCTCCTCAATAGTTATAAAAGCATACTTTTCGCATTTTGCATGTCATTCTAACGAGAAACTTTAGTGTTCTGTGCTTCTGAAGCTCAAGATGGAAGTTCAACCTAAGCGCTCCTGAGAGTAGTAAACGCTCAGTCAGAGGTCAGTCGTAGATCCAGAGGAGCGTTTGTCTCGGTAACCCGACCACTGAAACGCCAGGTTATCGTGACTGCCATCGCATACCTCGCCGCAATATCTGCCTGGTCGATACCGACTACTTTGTTCTTCGAGTAACGTACAAGCACCGCGGCTGGAAAATTACATTTACATTGTGTTCTATCGCTTAAAATCCATTCAGGATTGTGTTCGCCGATGCAAATTTGTGTCCCAGTAAACGCAATGAACAAGTTCACCGTAGTTATTAATACGCTGGGGGTATATATATATGTGGCTTAAGAGCGGCTAATCTTTGTATACACTACAAACTCCCAGATGATTAATGGTAATGAGTTCTGTTCGGAATATCTGATGCGTGTGCTAATGAAACTGGCAAACTGATATCATCTCACTTTATAATATAAAACATGGCCATGAGAAATGATAATTATTATGGTACAAACACGGTATAGTTAACTCTGATCGAAAAATATTTGTACGAGTTCCTTGCTCGTTGAATTATAGATAAGCTATTTGACCTCAAAAGCAAACCCTATGATTATCACAAAGGTTTCACTGGAACATTATACAAAAATATATCATACGCTAGGTGCAAATGTACTGAAGAGTGACCTACTTCCAACTATAAACTAGTGAATGGATTTTCCTATAAAAAATTTTATTTGCACATTCATTGCAAACTAACATAACTAAATGGAGCAGTCTGTGGAATTTCCTGAACTCGTTATGTTGGTCATTATAATTCAAATCTAAATTGATCCTCCAAATGTGTAGTGTTTAATATTTGGTACAGGTGAATAGAATAGAATAGAATAGAATAGAATAAGGCAATAGGAACGAACCGTTTGGCCCATTCTTGGTTCAATACCGAAGTCCCATGCCGTCTAANCTCAGTCTGTTCCTAGCTTAGCTGCCGAAATGGTGGAAAACATTGAAAGTGACTCGCGTGTGTTCGAATGCCTGTCCGTCACTTGCACACCTCTGCATACAGAGCAACAAGTGGGAGAGGTGAGTGGGCATAACTCGAAACCTAGCCAGTGTCCGAACACTCGAAGCCACCAGTCCGAACACAGTCGTATCTTAGAAAAAATTATCCCATCTCGGCAACACTCGTCACTGGGACTAGCTAGAGTGGTCAAAAAGTCAAAATATATTAGCGCCAATCGATTGAGTACGGTTAGTACTCCTAGAAGTAGGTTAGTATGAATTTATGTTGCACGTATTTACCGTGTAATTGTAATGTAAACACGACCTAAATTTTTTTCTAAAACCCCTGGATACAGCGATAGGCGCTGTGGCGGAGTGACCGCAACGGTAGGCCACTTAGGTTGTGTTCCGTAAATATTACAGTACCTTCTAGTGAAAATGACTGTACTAATTTGCATTGCCCTCTAGTGATGATGACTGTACGAAGTGAAGATTTGCACTGGCTAGGATATCGCTTTCAACGTGTTGGGGAAAAATGAATAATAATAATATGATTTAATATTAATTTGCTATTAACATGACAAAATACTATGCTGAAAGACATCCTAATCAATGAACATGTTAACAGAAGGCTTGCTAGCGCCAGAGCAGTCAGATTCTTATGCAACAGAAACTATGTTCAACCGGGCTATAGGGTGTGGCACTGAACGTCTGACGTAAGGAGACTGAGTTTGTGTTTTACGACTAAACAAATTCATCCACCTCTGCCGTAATTATTGCGGCGTAACTGCCCAAGACGTATGTATATTCATCTCTATTGATAGTCAACTGTTTATTATTGGTTAATATTAGTTTCAGTGAAGTTTTCCTCATGGTCCAACCTAGAGTTAAATCTAGTGCTTCTACATTTTGCAGTTAAGTTGAGACAATGGTTGAATGTGTGTAGCTCCGAAGCAGGGAGTTAACATTTCGGAAGTTCCAACGTTGACACTGCTGGGTTCTTAAACCCAGTTTTTAGTATAGTTTGCAGTTTACATATGTAAATTACTATACATAAATGAAGATAGCTCTTTTCACGTTTACATTGCTTCACTTACATCTTAGTGCCAGACGAAATGTGAGTTTGAAAGAGCTCCTACAAATCTTTTCGTATATTTTGCATTTATATAAAGTTATTTTGATGCAATTTTTTTTGCGGTACAGGTGAGAAAATTCGCCATTGTGTTTTGGAGGAAATTTTAACTCCCATTACAACATATCTTTGTCGTCTAAACAAGGCATGAAAATGCATGTAAAACAATAATTTGTAAAATATTTGCATCGTAATGCTGTTTCATTTCACGAAGGAGAAGTGGCGCATCAAGCCAGAAATATATAGTATTGAAACCTAAAAAGGAATATATGCAATACACTTGTTTGTTGTATGATCAAAGTTAAATTATTTCTGCAATCCATAGCTAGAAATATAAAGGTCCGTTTTGATGACTTATATGTTCTATGTACCAAATTCAGGTTAAACATGCGCTTAATAAACATTAAATGAATCGTTCAGATAATGTTAACAAGACCTAAATTTTTTTGTCAAACGGCTTTGCAGGCTTGACAGTTAAATATTTCTCAATCGAATAGAGCAATAAAAAAATTCGAAAGTTTTCAGATTTTTTGCCAGACGGTCCTCTTAACTCGTGGAGATAAAAAATTAAAACAGAAAATACCGAGTTATATCTTCCTGATTTAAAGTTAAATGAATATATTTCCTCAGCATCACGGAGCCCGGATTGTTTCTCGCGCTCATGTATATTTTTTCAATATACAGTTGCGGCCAAAACCTAAGGGACAATATACACAAATCTTAATATCTTTTTAAGTTTTCATTGGCATCGTATTCAGAAATAAAACTAATTAATACTATCACTTTTTCTGTATCCTCCTAAACTCTTTAAAAATTTAGTAGGTCATTGTGTGGCTTGAGCACTAAAACATGTGAAGATTTCACATTTATACAATGAAAACTTAAGAAGATATTAAGATTTCTGTATATTGGCCCTTAGTTTTGGCTGCAACTGTATGATCTGATCTATCAAAATGCTCCTAGAAATCGCCAGACGCGCAGATGGCAAGCAACATTCTGATTGGTCCGATCAAATTTAATATTGAAAGTCCTCACAAGTTGCGAGGTTGCCAGGAGCCACCCAAGCATAGATACATTTCAGGTGATCACGGGAGGGCATCGGTGCGAGATCTACAGGGTGCGTAAGTTATGTCAGAACACATATATAAGTACTAACGAGTTCCCTTGGAAATTCCAAGATTCGGATTTGACGCATTTGAAATTACTACGAACTTGAATGCATTGAAAATTTACGATGAATTATTGTTTTAACTGAATAGAATAGAATAGAATAGAATAAGGCAATAGGAACGAACCGTTTGGCCCATTCTTGGTTCAATACCGAAGTCCCATGCCGTCTAAAAGTAAATCCATCAGTCATGCACGTACACCTTAACCACGTAAGTCAATTTAGTCGTGTGCACACATGTCACTCACGCAGAGGCGTTTATGTCACGAGCATTTATCTCAATCATACATTAACCTTAAGGAGTTAGGGACATAGTTAGTAGGATGTAGTACTGGGGNGCCGAGATGGGATAATTTTTTCTAAGATACGACTGTGTTCGGACTGGTGGCTTCGAGTGTTCGGACACTGGCTAGGTTTCGAGTTTTGCCCACTCACCTCTCCCACTTGTTGCTCTGTATGCAGAGGTGTGCAAGTGACGGACAGGCATTCGAACACACGCGAGTCACTTTCAATGTTTTCCACCATTTCGGCAGCTAAGCTAGGAACAGACTGAG
>VCRD01001286.1:11458-25878 GCA_006783055.1 Trinorchestia longiramus
AATAGAGGTAAGCGAATTACGGTTAGAATATACCATTGAGTTGCAACTGTTAGTCTTAACAACAGTATCTTATACAGTAATTGAAGGGTGGACAGCACTAGTGGACTACTTGCATTTTTTCCCGTGGTAAATATAATATATTTTCCACGGGAAAAAATGCAAGTAGTCCACTCCCGTGCTGTCGCTAACACAGCGCTGACAGAGGCGATTACGATCCAGTAGTTCACTATATGAAGGGTGGACAGCACTAGTGGACTAATTGCATTTTTTCCCGTGGGAAAAAATGCAAGTAGTCCACTAGTGCTGTCCGCCGTTCAATTGATCTGATAAATGTGTTGGTTATTCAGATGCGGATTGGGCTGGCGACAGAAGTGATAGAAAGTCGACCTCGGGTTACTGTTTTACTTTGAGTAACTCAGTGATAACTTGGCGATCTGTCAAACAGTCCTGTGTTGCTCTCTCAACAGCTTAGCTGAAGCTGAATATGTTGCTCTAGCTGGTGCTGCCCAACAGGCAATTTGGTTGAAGCAACTGCTTGATGATTTGGAGTTTAAAACAGGTGGTCCCATGGTTGTAAATGAAGATAACCAATCCGCCATCTGTCTAGCCCAGAATCCCAAATATCATGGTCAAAGTAAGCATATTGATATCAAATTTCATTATGTTCGTGATCTTGTAAGAAATAAGGAAATTGATCTCGTGTATTGTCCTTCGAATGATATGCTTGCTGATATATCTACTAAGGGTCTAAGTGCCGAGAAGTTCTCTAGGCTGAAAAGAAAGCTAGGTGTAGTTTTCTTTAAGAAGCACATTCAATGTGAAAAGGAGTGTTGAATGTTTAAATGTTCCACCTTGAATGTGTTCGACTTTTGTATGTTTAAGGTTACTGTGTAACGCTGTGATGAATACTCTTGTAACAGAATGCGTTTAGAATTAGCTAGTGGTAGAGAACCATTTTCTCAGCGCGTTCTCTGGTTCCGGTCCCATTCATGTGCCTGCCGTTGCCATGTAAACATTGGTATCTGTACTATAACCAAAACTGTGTTCACTGAAATATACTTGGTTAGCGTAATCACGCTCCTGTGATTTTTCTAACCTTCTAACATGATGTTCACAAGCCGTGTGGATCAAGTACAGGTACAGACAGGACAGGCTGCGTCGTGTAGTTCGGTTGCAGAGTTGCCGGCAACTGCTGGATTTTTCAGCCCCGATTTAGGTCAAACGAACAACTTAAATATGTATATAGTTATCCATACATGGTATATATAGTGAATTAATACACTATACGACATACAAGTATAGTAATTTACATATATAAACTGCAAACTATACTAAGAACTGGGTTTAATAACCCAGCAGTGGCAACGTTGGAACTTCCGAGATGTTAACTCCTTGCTTCGGAGCTACACACATTCAACCATTGTCTCAACTTAACTGCAAAATGTAAAAGCACTAGATTCAACTCTAAGCTGGACTATGAGGAAAACTTCACTAAAACTAATATTAACTAATAATAAACTGTTGGCTATCAATAAAGATGAATATACATGCGTCTTGGGCAGCCACGCCGCAATAATTACGGCAAAGGTGGATAAATTTGTTTAGTCGTAGAAACATAAACTCAGTCACATTACGTCAGACGTTCAGTTCTGCACTCTCCAGCCCGGTTGAACATAGTTTCTGTTGCATAAGAATCTGACTGCTCTGGTGCTAGCAAGCCTTCTGTTAACATGTTTATTGATTAGGATGTCTTTCATCATTGTATTTTGTCATGTTAATAGCAAATTAATATTAAATCATATTATTATTCATTTTTCCCCAGTACGTTGAAAGCGATTGCCTAGCCGGTGCAAATCTTCACTTCGTACAGTCATTATCACTAGAGAGCACTGTAAATTGGTACAGTCATTATCACTAGAAGGCACTATAAAATTTACGGAACCTAATCTAAGTGGCCCATCGTTGCAGTCACTCCACCACAGCGCCTATCGCTGTATTCATGGGTTTTAGAAAAAAAAGTTGGGTCTTGTGTACATTACAATTACACGGTAAATACGTGCAATATAAATTCACACTAACCCACTTCTAAGAGTACTAACTGTACTCAATTGATTGGCGCTAATATATTTTGACCTTTTGACCACTCTAGCTAGTCCCAGTGACGAGTGTTGCCGAGATGGGAGGATTATTTTTCTAAGATACGACTGTGTTCGGACTGGTGGCTTTGAGTGTTCGGACACTGGCTAGGTTTCGAGTTTCCCCCGCTCACCTCTCCCACTTGTCGCTCTGTACGCAGTGGTGTGCAAGAGCCGGACAGGCATACGAACACATGCGATTCACTTTCAATATTTTCTTCCATTTCGGCAGCTAAGCTAGGAAGAGACTGAGTGACCCCCTCATTATTTGGGGAGGGGTAGGGGGAAGGTATGAATAGCAATGACAGGGAAGAATGTGGGTTTCCACAATAAGGTCAGGACTGTATGCAATGAAGGTATAACCTTCACTCATTGCATGATTCATTGGGAGGTGCTAGAAACGAAAAACAATAACGAAGAATGACACTTTTTCGACTTTACCATCAAATGCATTTTGGATCCAATCAAATCGGCTCATGTCTCATTCTTGAAGAAAATATGTTTTAAAAATTTCCCCTAAGCTTACCAAGTTCTTAATAATAATTGGTCTGATTATTTCAAAATTTAGTTAGTTTTCTATGATGAACTCTTCCAGACATAGAAACAACTCACATGAGTTGCGTTTTACATTCATCAACCATACATTACCTTTTCCAGGAAAGCTTGAATTTTTTAAGTTAATGTAAGAACATATGTATTTTCGCCTTGTAATAATATATTGAAGTCACTAAGATTGTCAAGAATATCTAATAAATAACAAAGTTTGGAAAGCCAATTTTCGTTTTGGAAATGTTTCACCAAATCTGAATCATTACCAGATAAAAATAACATGACTTAATTTTTTTAAAGCGATCAACCTTCTTAAAGCCCGACCTCTTAAAAGCCATCGAATGTCAGTCTGAAGCAGCAGGGATTCAAAATTTGAACCCATTTCATTGCACAAATTTGTAAAGAGCCGAGTATTAAGAGCACGGGTTTTGCTGTAATTAATTGTATTAATGGAATCATGTCACACTACACGCAATTCTTCGTTATTGTTTTTCATTTCTAGCATCTCCCAAAGAATCATGCAATGAGTGAAGTTTATACCGTTTTAGGGAACGAGTTATTTTTTGTAGTAATTATTTCGTGGGTGATGTTCTTCGAGGGAAGTGATACAGTCGACTTCGTAGCTTGCAGATTTATTATTGGGCACGATCAAACTCAGAGCAGAAGTTAACACCAAGATCAAGGACCGAAACTGAGAACTTGAAATCCGTAAACTGAGACTGGAACCGAAACTGAAACCCGTAACTGAAACCTGCCCGAGTAAGGACCCATAAGTAACTCGAAATAAATACAGAATTTAGCAAGAAGAATTAATATCATGAGACAACATTATAAGATAACTATTGAGTAAAACACTAAGGCATCGTACCTAATTAACTGGCAGTCAAAGAAATACAAAAACGAGATGCGGATATGCAGCTTCTACCCGAGGTGATGAAATTTAATAACCGTATCAAAATGGCTGGTCGATCTTTCAGTATGCCCGTCATAAATACCCGGAGTGATACAAAATTAGACAATGACTTTGATGGCTGATGCAATACTTATTATACAAATATTCTATCGTTAGATTAATTACAATTCTTGGAGTTACGTGAACAACTTCACATCTAGGCAAGACTAAAATGACAAGTTTAAGGAATATATAGTAAGTAAGTGAAATGCAATACTTCCTAAGACATTGTCAATGGCAAACTTACCCGTCAGAGAGAGTGGGAGTGCGAATAAAATTGCTGTTCACCGGGTAACGGTTGCGAGGAAACTGACGGGCACCTAGCCTATAAGCTCGTGGTTGACTACGGTCTCCTATAGACGAGGGTTACAATTTTGAAGCCGCAACTACGACTAAATTTTCACTTTAAAATACTAGTCTCAAATGACGGGAGATAAGTACAAAAACTAACACTAAAATATTACTAAAATACATCATATTTTTGTAACGACTCCTAGATCATTCTAAATAAATTACGATATATCTGAGGCACTACACCTTCATTGCATACAGACCTGACTTTATTGTGGAAACCCACATTTTTCCCTGTCATTGCTATCCATACCTTCCCCCTACCCCTCCCCACATAATGACGGGGTGACTCAGTCTCTTCCTAGCTTAGCTGCCGAAATGGAAGAAAATATTGAAAGTGAATCGCGTGTGTTCGAATGCCTGTCCGGCACTTGGACACCACTGCGTACAGAGCGACAAGTGGGAGAGGTGAGCGGGGGAAACTCGAAACCTAGCCAGTGTCCGAACACTCGAAGCCACCAGTCCGAACACAGTCGTATCTTAGAAAAAAAATCATCCTGTCTCGACAACACTCGTCACTGGGACTAGCTAGAGTGGTCAAAGGGTCAAAATATATTAGCGCCAATCGATTGAGTACGGTTAGTACTCTTAGAAGTGGGTTAGTGTGAATTTACATTGCACGTATTTACTGTGTAATCGTAATGTACACAAACCCATTTTTTTCTAAAACCTATGGATACAGCGATAGGCGCTGTGGCGGAGTGACCGCAACGGTGGGCCACTTAGATTAGGTTCCGTAAATTTTATAGTGCATTCTAGTGATAATGACTGTACCAATTTACAGTGCTCTCTAGTGATAATGACTGTACGAAGTGAAGATTTGCACCGGCTAGGCAATCGCTTTCAACGTGTTGGGGAAAAATGAATAATAATAATAATATGATTTAATATTAATTTGCTATTAACATGACAAAATACTATGCTGAAAGACATCCTAATCAATGAACATGTTAACAGAAGGCTTGCTAGCGCCAGAGCAGTCAGATTCTTATGCAACAGAAACTATGTTCAACAGGGCTGGGGGGTGCAAAACTGAACGTCTGACGTAATGTGACTGAGTTTATGTTTCTACGACTAAACAAATTTATCCACTTTTGCCATAATTATTGCGACGTAACTGCCCAAGACGCATGTATATTCATCTTTATTGATAGTCAACAGTTTATTATCAGTTAATATTAGTTTTAGTGAAGTTTTCCTCATAGTCCAGCTTAGAGTTAAATCTAGTGCTTTTACATTTTGCAATCAAGTTGAGACAATGGTTGAATGTGTGTAGCTCCGAAGCAAGGAGCTAACATCTCGGAAGTTCCAACGTTGCCACTGCTGGGTTCTTAAACCCAGTTCTTAGTATAGTTTACAGTTTATATATGTAAACTACTATACATGTATGTAGTATAGTGTATTAATTCACTATAAATACCATGTATAAATAGCTATATACATATTTAAGTCGTTCGTTTGACCTAAATCGGGGCTGAAAAATCCAGCAGTTGCCAGCAACTCTGCAACCGAACTACACGACGCAGCCTGTCCTGTCTGTACCTGTACTTGATCCACACGGCGTGTGAACATCATACGTACATATCTATGAGCTTCCGTACATGTGCATTGAAAACCGACATAAACGTAGCTCTGTTCACGTTTACATAGCTTTACTTACATCTTAGTGCCGCGCGAAATGTGAGTTTGAAAGAGCTCCTACAAATCTTTTCGTAGATTTTGTATCTCTATAAAGTTGTTTTGATGCAATTTTTTTTGCGGTAGCGGTGAAAAAATTCGGCCATGTCTTTTGGAAGAAATTCTAACTCCTATTACAATCTTTCTTTATCGTCTAAACAAGGCATAAAATGCTCGTAAAACAATAATTTGTAAAATATTTGCATCGCAATGCTGTTTCATTTTACAAAGGTGAAGTGTCGCCTCAAGCCAGAAATATATAGTATTGAAACATAAAAAGGAATATATCCAATACACTTGTTTGCTGTATGATCAAAGTTAAATTATTTCTGCTATCCATAGCTAGAAATATCATATAAAGGTTCGTTTTGGGGAATTGTTTCTTCTATGTACGAAATTCAGGTTAAACATGCGCTTAATAAACGTATTAAATGAATCGTTTAGATAAATCAAGAAATAAATGTCTTAAGGATAGAATTTAACAATGTTATTAGTTGGAGATGTTTGTAAATATATGGATGAATATATAAAAGTTACATAAAAATAAGAGAAACTGTTTTTTTCGGTTTACATGGTCATCGAAATTAGATATGAAACATAGATTTTAAATATTAAACGTAAGAGTTTTAATGAGACTTTTTCGGGGTGGGGGTGGACAGCTTTTACTTAATCACCACTAGGGGTGGACATTAAAAATGGTTAAAGACCACTGAGCTAGAGTTTTGGAGCGGAGGGGTTTAATAAAGAACGACAAGCAGAACGAAGTATTTTCTTTATTTTTATGTTGACGACTGAGTGAGCTGCAAAAAGTTTATATATGTTGTCATGCAACCTTAAGAAAAACTGAGTGAAGCTTCGAATTGTTTTCACTGATGTATACTGGGCTTAACTTGTGAAGATGAACAATTACAACAAAAATATTGAGGTATATCTTCCTCATTTAAAGTTAAATGCATATATTTCCTGTGTTTGAGTCTGTGCGTGTGCCTGTCTGCGATTGTGGTGTACCTTGCTAATGCTAGCATAGTGGTGTATGTGTATGCTTGTTTCCGTCATGAGGGTATGTTCGCATCAGTAGTGATTGCTGCATATGGCTGGGAAGAGTTTATGTTGGAATTTATGTTTCTGATGGTTTTATAGAGTTTGCTAAAGTTTGTCTTGTGGTCTAGTGATTTGACGAAATTTTTCCAGTTTTCCGTTTGCTTTTTAGTAATTTTTTCCGTGATTTGTTCGTTCAGATCATGGACGTGTCGTGTGGTTTGGTGTGTGGAGTGGGTGTATTTCTGAGATTGGTATATTCTCTGATTAGTCTATATACTTCATGTGTGAAGCTTGGGTTATAATGCTCTCTGCTACCTATGGGAATGTGGTTTTTGTCAGCTTTTGTGATGATAGCGTTGAATTCTGCTACTGTCCTGACAGGTCAGGATAGAAAATAAATATAAATAAACTAGAATTTCCATTAGAGAAAAAGGAACACAGGGATATTCGCTGGCTGGCAATACCGAGACGCCAGCAGCTTAAGCGACACATATGCCAGCGTCGCTTTGCCTTTTCCCGCCACCGTCGAAGCCACACGTAGTCAGTACCATTCTTAAAACAGTATTAAGCTCACACCAAATCAAAAATGTAAAGTATTAAGCGTAAAGTGTAAAACGCAATCGTGAGTATACCTAGATCCATGAGTCTGTTGATACCAGCATTATCATAACTGTAAAAATGCAGCCATAGCGTATGCAGACAGGAGGCCAACTGTGATATCCATAGGACACTAAAGAATGTTCAAGGTGCGATCGTCATTTAACATAATATTCTGTCGCCAGTCTTAGCTGTAGAATTTGTCATACTGACAAGCATCAATATATGTATTTCATGTGAGCCAAGAAGTTATCTCATCCATGTTTGTGATAAATTAAATGTGTTCAGTCCTTCCTACTCAATCCCCAGCGTTCTAGTACAAGCATAGCTGTAGAATTTGTGTGACACTGACAAGTATCAGTATATGTATTTCATGTGAGCCAGGAAGGTATCTCATTTAGTGTGTTTGTGAAAAATTAAATGTGTCTACTCCTTCCTGCTCAATAGAATCCTGGTTGTACAGTGAGACACCAAAAATCATTATTCATGCATAGTCACTTCTTCATTTAGTTAACTAGCATCTATTCACAGGAGATGAAACTTTCAGTGTAGAATGTAGAAAATGTCTTCTGGTCTACAGCAGCATTATAATGTGCTCAATGTAGGTGTAAAAGGTTTTCACACCACCCAACATTGGAAAGAAAGTTCCTCAAACAATTTTTATATTATTAATTCAGTGTGCTCTAAGTGTATGATTTTTTGCATAACAAACAATGCCTGTTGGTAAATATAGTTAGCCTTTTCTTTTTCATTTATGATGCTGAATTGCAGCAGTTATATATGTTTATAAGCAATACTCGTGCTCTGATTTGTCAATCATGGTAGGTAGTTCACTATATTTTTGGGTAATAAGTTTACAGTGTAATTCCCTCTTGTGTAGAGGCTCTACAACATTTTTTAACTGTGATGTATAAGATATTTCTCTTCAACAATGAGGTTGGTGAACCTCAAGTCATTTATACCTGCACCTTCAGTTATCTATATGCTTTCCTTTCTAAAGGAATTATGTATGCTAGTACTGTTCCAAAAGGAAATTATATTTTTGTGTACATGTGGCAGCAACTTGTTAGTTGACCAGCAACTGTGAGGTTAATGCCATTACTATAGTTCAGTTTAGCTGCCAGTGTTTTCAGTCAGCCTCAGCGGCCAGTATTATGTTTGAACTACATTCTAGTGTAGGCACATTGAAAAGATGATCATGCGTGCCATTTCAGACGCCAGTATTATATCAGAATATTTAATTTTAAGTTAAATAATTAGTTCTGTAAACTTAATTTGTGATTCGTTCTCAGATCACGGCTTCAATAAACTCAACTTCCAACGACCTCGTTATCTATCCTACGGGACACGCTTAAGTTCCGGACAGCTACCGTTTGATTTATGTCATTCATGGGGTTGGTGTTGAGTGCTACGAAAAGTTGTTGTTTGTTCGGTGAACCTTTCCCAGTTAGTTTTTTGTAGCTCGTGTGTGTTTGCATGGGATGGGTGGTGAGGTTATTGCCAGCGTGTACTGTGACGATAATAGGGACTGCGTTTTTTGTATAATAATATGTGCCTTATCAAGATGCAAAATCCACCAATAGTATTCGCACTTAAATGCGCAGTAACTTTTATTATCATATTCGTATTCTTCATTTGCCCCGTCTTTTCCTTGTGACATCAGATGGATTGCTTTTTTATAATTTTGAGTTGAACAATAATAAACTATGAATTAACTTAGAACGTAAAATGTGCGTTTCATCATGTACAAATACATGTGTATGAAGGACGGTTATGACTTTTTCTCTGTTCGATGGCTATGTATGCAAATAAATTAATTATTGATGTTAATGTGATATGTTAAATCACATGTAAAATAAAAAATGCATGATGCTTACTTTGACTATATGTTAAAAACATTATTTTCGCATACGTCAATTATACTTACTTATGTTATAAAGAATTTTCTTTCGAGCAAAGTTATTCATTATCTTTTTTCCTCATGCGCTGCACTTTCTATGAAACAAAAATACGAATAACTTGCAGAAAGCAAATCTATTCAGAAGTTTTAAATTTCTGCCTGGTGACATAATAGCTCCGACTAGTGAAAATAGCCTTAAAAACAAGCGTCCATATCTAAAATGAGTTAAATGACAAGTTTTGCTGATTATAAATTGAAAATTGTGAATAGACTTCACAGTAGTATATCATTTCGTCAAGTTATTAGTCTGGTCTGATTTCCCATGTCGGTTGAACACTCAAGCAGAGGAAACAGCTAAAAATTCGAGGAATTTGCTAAATGTTCCTTAAAAATTGCATGACGAAATGCGAGTCCTGCAAGGTTGTCACGTACGACAATGAAATACTTCTGTAGACATGGATACGTTTGACCAGAAGAAATACGTTCCACGGAGTTAAATTTCCATAAAAAATTATGTCCATATTCCAACATCTGGAGGTAGAAAAGAATATTGAAAGTAAATGTTCAGTTATTAATGGTAACTACATTTAATAGAAATCCCAAAGTAACTGACCTTAAAATTTGTAGTGCAATTCTGCAGCATAAGTTATTAGCAAAAGTTACAAACCTAAGCTATTTTTCACCCGCGATGAGTCAGAACTGCTTTGGGTGAAATTGCCAGTGCTTTCATATTTAACTGTAAAGAGCTTCCTCAGTTTCAAGTTAGTAAGGATACAGTTGTAGAGACTCGGAAATTTTGTAATTAATTTAGAATGATCTTAGGTTTGATACAAAAATAAATGTATTTTAGTAATATTTTTGGAGTTAATTTTTATACGTTTCATGTCATTTGAAACTAGTATTTTAAAGTTAAAAATTCAATCGTAGTTCTAACTCCAAATTGTAACTCTCGTTTATAGAACACCTTAGTCAACTACGAGCCCATAGGCTAAGTGCCCGTCAGTTCCTTCGCAACCATTACCCAGTGAACAGCAATTTTATTCACGCCTTCAGTCTCTCTGACAGGTTTCAGTTTCAGGTCTCAGTTTCGGTCTCAATTCAGTATCAGTTCCAGTCTCAGTTTACGATTTCAAGTTCTCAGTTTTGGTCTTCGACCTCGGCCCCAATTTCCGTTCTAATTTTGATCGTGTTCATGAATAAATCTGCAAGCTACGAAGACGATCGTATCACTTCCTTCCAAGAACATCACCCACGAAATAATCACTGCAGAAAAATAACACGTTCCCTAAATTTGTGACTCTAAAGTGGTGACTATAACGGCTTTTAGGCAATAAAGTTGCTGCACCCGACAAAGTGAAACCTCTGCTCCTACGTATCGCTCAGAAAACCTGACCATTGGTGAATGGTGAGAACAAAGTTTACAAGTAATAAGGAGCATTAATGAAAGAGTTCGGGTCACAAAGAATGAATACATTTCCTGAGTATTCTAAATATAGCGCCACTTTGGTCAACTGGTGAACGTATCCGATTCCCAGCGGAAAGACCAGCGTTCGAACCCCACTCCCGTTGCCTCATTTTTTTGTATTTATTCTTCTTACCCGTCCAGACATAATTTTCACAAAGATCTCGACAATAAAGTCATGTTCTAAATTAAGCCTCTGCATTTGATATACGTTTCACTGATCAGTATCCTCACATAAAATTGGCATTTATGGCAAGTATTCCAACGTTCCTCCTACAACGTTGAAGGTAATATCTGCTTGTGGAAGAAAAAGTATTAATACCCATTTAGTGTTGAAATTCATCGTTCAGTATTGACTTTTAACACGTAGACAATAACGTAACTTCATGGTTAAGGAACAAGCTGAAGGTAACAGTGGTAAATTCTACTATTACCTTCTACACACTTTTCATAGATAAATTAGCTAAACAATACGCTTTCAATCATTAACAATAATTTAAATTCGAAGATCTTATATTTTCGGTTCCAGTATCTAAATTGAAAATTTTGAGAGTGTATAATAATAAGGTACTGAGTAATTCGAATTGTTTTGTTGTACATACCCTGTCCGGGACTTAGGCGTGTCCCGTAGGATAAATGATGAGGTCGTTGGAAGTTGAGTTTATTGAAGCCGTGATATTTTTAATTTGGTGTGGACTTAACACTGTTGCTGGCGTCTCGGTATTGCCAGTCAGCAAATATGCTCTAAGGAGCATATTCTCTGTCCCTTTTTCCTCTAAGGGAAGTTCTAATTTATTTATATTTATTTTCTATCCTGACCTGTCAGGACACTCCCCATCTCGGCGAAGACCAAAAAAATGCAACCAAAGAAACCGAAAACAAGAGGCGTTCACGTTTAGGTGGAAGTACCAGGTGCTTCCAAGATCGGTAATATGTTTTGGACGGCCCTCTCTACCGCCGCCCTGCACCCAGATTTTTCGCTTGGTGCGAGGTCGATTAACACAGAACGGACGAGTTCGTCGTTGCCTATGAATGTCGTGGAAATGCGCCCGATGGGCCAGCGATTCCGTTTAGTGTTGAGGTCCTGAACGAGTACGATGTCGCTGACCTCATATATACGAGGGCTCTTCCATTTTCGTCGAAGTGTCAAATTTGAAAGATATGAGCAGTGCCACCGATCCCAAAAACAATCTTCGAGGAATTGTACGTGTCTCCATCTGCACTTTCCGTACGCAAGAAGATCGGCGTCTGAAAATGTGCCAGCTGAGTCGTCCGGCGACTTCATGGTTAGTAACATCGCTGGGGAAAGAGGACATGGATCGTTAGGGTCGGAAGACACTCCCCACAGTGGTGTGTTGTTAACGATGCTGGCGGCCTCCTCGAAAAATGTCGACAAATCATCTTGGGATAAGTTCTGCGATCCCACTCGCACCAACGACGTCGCCATGGCGTTTTTCAGCGTCCCGATTTTTCGTTCCCAAACTCCGCCTCGATGGCTTTCTCCTGGGGGTTCGAAAATCCACTGACAACCCTTGTCGTTTCCCTCTGCTTGCAGATCGGCGTATGACAGGTTTTCTTCGTCTTGATTGTGGGCGCCCACGAAATTTGTACCGTAGTCGCTGCGAATTATTTTGCAGGGTCCTCTGATGGCTATGAAACGACGAAACGCGTTTTTAAAGCTTTATGTGTTGAGAGCTTGCAGGGGCTCGACGTGAAGGGTACTGGACACCAGACACGTGAACAAAAGAGCCCAAAGCTTTTTCTGAGAGTTATTGCGCCTCGTGCTCTTTCCTTTCACTACCTGGTATGGGCCCAACACGTAAAGGCCAACGTTTGAGAACGGGGGACATTCCTCTACCCGATCGCTTGGCAAGTCGGCCATTTTCTGCTCTCCAAGTTTTGCCCTTGACTTGCGACACAATACGCACTCGGAAATGATGCGTTTGGTGAGCAAGGTGCCTCGTTGAATGTGGAATCCAGCCATCCGAATTGCTCCATGAGTGATGTACGAGCCCTGATGATGTACCTCTGTGTGAAAGTGGCGGATCAAAGCTACTGATATGGGGTGTTTATCAGGGACCACCAGTGGACACTTTATGCTCAAGGGCATTGTAGAGTTCTGGAGACGACCTCCCATTCTCAGCTTCCCGTGACGGTCGATGAATGGTGCCAAGCTGGATAGCTTGTGGCCGTCTGGTACATTCACAACCTGGGTACAAGCGTTCATGAGTTAGGGAAAACACTCCTCTTGTACAAAGCGTATCAAAATGTTCTGAGCATCTTCACACAAAATGTCCCTTTTAACAGCCAAGGAGTGTCCCTGTCCCCTGTATACCAGCTGAACAGTTTTTAACATTGATCTTAGATTGCTGCAATTTACAGTTATGGAATTAATGGGATACATGGACAGACTTGAAACTGTCTTTAGAGTCAGAAAAGTGCCTTTCACCGTTTTGGGTTATGTCACCGGAGGCGGTGAAGGCACTAAACAGTGAGACAATGTGCTCCACAAGAAATCGGGTCCCGTCAGCCAGATACTTTCTCTTAAGTCTACCGGGCTTATGGGTCTAGTAGCTACGTCAGCCGGGTTTTAACCGGTCGGGACGTAGGTCCATTGGCTAGCAGAAGAGGCTGAAAGGATCATTTGAACTCGCCTACTTACATATCGCGAGAACCTCTTGCTTTTGTTTAACAAATAATCCATTACAATCAAACTGTCGGTGTAAAATGTTGTGGCCTTAACGCTCATCTGGAGTTCTTCAAGAACTTCACAATGAGTGCGAGAGGCGTCTACAGCTGCACACAGTTCTAGTCTCCGTACAGACGTTGTAGAGCGAGGAGATACCTTAGAGGACCCTGTTACGAAGGATACTTGTACTTTACCGTCCGTATTTACAGACCTAAAATAGATTGCGTGCCCTTTGGCGTCGATTGACGCGTCACAAAAAACATGAAGGGTTGGCTGTGCACACTTGACGAAACCCAATGGGCGGTAGCTCCGTGGCACCGCGATTAGAGGGGCTTGTCATAGAAACTTGACCCAGTCGTCCCACAGCGGTTTGTATTCGACCGGGAGGGGCTCGTCCCAACTTGTTTTCTTTGCTTTTGGATCCTTCTCGTTTGATGATCCCTCGTTGTGTTTGCTCGACATGACTTTGCGTTGGATTAACTTGCCCCTTAGTACTACCGAGCACGCTACTCCCAACGGGTCGAAGATAGCGTTGACGAAAGACAATACGCCTCGTCGAGTGAACGGCTTTTCTTCGAGATCCGGCTTGATGAGGAGAAGATCGCGTTTTAGGTCCCAGAATACACCGAGGGAACGATGCAAAGGGGTGCGATTTAGGTCGACTATCTCCATGTCCTCGGCCAACTCGTTTGTGGGGGAAAGCCCTCATCACCTCATCTGAACTTGAGACGATCTTGTGAAGGCGTATTTTGTATTGCTCCAAAATGGAGCACGCCCCTTTCAGTATTTGAATAGCCTGTTCAGGTGTTTCTGCAGATCCTAGTCCATCGTCGACGTAGAAGCTGTTCAAGATGAACCTTTGGGCTTCGGGATACATGTGGGCTGAAAGATGTGACGTTGCGTGCCGCATTCCGTAGATAGCGATGGCCGGTGATGGTCTGTTTCCAAAAATGTGCACAGTCGACCGATGTGGAATTAGACCGTTGGATGGATTGTTGTGAGCAAACCAGTAAAATCGTAGATAGCCTTGATCTTCTTTCTTGAGAAGAAAGGCGTGATACATAGCT
>VCRD01001286.1:26963-48312 GCA_006783055.1 Trinorchestia longiramus
TGTTGATCACGCTGTTTGTGATATCGCGAAGCCGTTGCAACTGAACTTTATCGCTCTCGTGCTTGATTTGTGAGAATTCTTCTATCTCTTCGAATATGGCGTTCACCAACTCCGACCCCTGTGCATATCGGGTGTGCAGTGTCTCCCATATGTTTTTGAATGCCGCCACCGGATCATGCGTTAACGCGTTTGCGGTGTCCTGCACTAGCTTCAAAGGATAGTCGCTCGTGTTTGCGAGAAGGACGTTAAGTGCTGCAAGCGCTAGCAGCTCGTATTGTGTGAGGTGCCTTTGTGTGGCTCTTGCCCAGTTGTTAAAATGTCGTACGTCCCCGTTGAAAGGTGGTGTCATTGACTTGAAAAGTTCCTGTTTCATTACGTATTGGGTGGAGAGGTGGGTTGCCGTCTCCAATTTTTCTGCTTTGGGAAAGACTGGGGCTGTTGGATCTTGTAGGAATGTCTTTAATTCGCTCCCAATCTTGGGAAAACTGGGGGCTGACGCTCTTACCCTGCGCTCCTCTGTTTTGTTATCCGAAGATACTTGTGGCTCTTCAGGATGGATAGGTGATTGGGGTTCTATTGCCGCCATGAACTCTGCTGTTCATCTGTAGGATTCGTGCAAAGTGATCTCTTCGTTCTCGCGGTTTTCGGCCTCTGTGTTTTCTTCTCCTCCTGAATGCTTTGGAATATCCTCGAGATCAAGATCTTGGGTACCTGTGGCGGAGGGAGCCACTGACGTCGGTCGTGCGCATACTCCTGATGGTAGGGAGAGAGTGTCAAGCTTTAGGGTTTGTAGCTCTTCATTTATCATCAGGAGCTGGTTCTTGACGGTGCGGGCACCCTCAGTGCAGGGTTGCCAGAATTGTTACTTTGGTAACAAAAGTGTTACTTTTTGCTTACATATCATCAAGTTGTTACCTTTGTTACTACTTCGACAAATGTTGTTACCATTTAAAATTTCAGCTAATATTTTTTTAAAAAGGGTACCGTTTCCGTTGACACTCGTGCAAATCGTTTCAACTGCGCCTTGTCTCGTTCATAACTCGTATGATCGAGGTTTGGCAACGCTCGCCGGTAACTGTCAGCGTCAAATGATGCAATGGTTGACTTGCGTCTGTGGAAGTGTCATCGCAGTTCAGTTCGCTTGTGCTTTCCACTCAGATAATAGCATCTTATCGGTTCATCATTATAATTTTGCAAGTTTTAAGGTTATAATTCCATGATGAGTGCAAAAAGAGATAATTCTGAAAGTGATATAAACAAAACACCCGAAAAGAAAAAATGTAAACTAGCTAACGTTTACAAACGAAGGCTCAGAAAAGATTGGCTTGACGACGAAAGATTTTCAGCTTGGATTCAAGTTAGTAAAAGAGATGAAAATAAAGCATATTGCAAGTTTTGAAATTGTGAATTAGCTGGTGGAATAACACAGGTTGAAAGACATGCAAATACAGAAAAGCACAAAAAAATGTTCGTAGTCTTAACATGTGTTCAAAGGTGACCGACTTTGTACGACCGAGTACGTCATCGTTTCGCTCAACCAAAGTTGCTGCAGCTGAATTAAAACTTTGTGTGTTCGTCGCAGAACACAACTTACCTGTCGCTATTTTGGACCACTTACCAGGGTTGGTTGCTAATGTTTGCGAAGATTCCTCAATCAGTGGAGAAATCAAATGTGGCCGAACGAAAGGCACCGGTGTGTTTCGTGCTGTCCTTGGTAAGCATTATTTAAATGAACTTATTGCAAAATTAACAGAAACAAAATTTTCGTTAATTATTGATGAAACCACTGATGTTTCCACTACTAGACAACTTGTTTTGGTTACCAGATATTATGATCTTGATGTGCAAAGAACTGTGGATAAATGTTTGGCTTTGATTGAGGTAATGGATTGTAACGCTAAAGGAATTTTTGATTCCTTGACTACTTTTTTTGAAAAACACGGCATTTCCTTTGATAATCTTATTGGGTTTGCAAGCGATAACGCAAGTGTCATGATGGGCCGAAAAAAACGGTGTTCAACATTTGCTGAAAGAAAAGGTCCCAGCGTTATATGTTCAAGGTTGCGTATGCCATTCAATGCACCTGTGCGCTTCCAAGGCTTGCTTAGAACTCCCGAACGAGTTGGAAGATTTAGCTCGAAATATTTACTCATACATAGCAAATAGTTCCAAACGTCTAAATGAGTACAAAGAATTTCAAAAGTTTACAGACACCGACCCACGAAAAATCTTGCATCAAAGTTGCACTAGATGGCTGTCTCTTGAGCAAGTCGTAAAGAGAATTTTGGATCAGTGGGCAGCTCTCACTTTATTCTTCACATCAGCAGTATTAGAAGATAATGTCAAGTCGGCTGCAGCAATATTAGAACAATTGCAGAGCCCACAAAATAAGATGTACTATTCATTCTTGGCCTTCATATTACCCAATGTCAATAAGATAAACCTTGAATTTCAAACTGAGACCTTTCGACAGCACAAACTGAAGAGTTCTATAAATATTTCTGTAAAAACTATCCTGAGTTACTTTGTGAAACGAGAAATGATTAAGAATAAGGATCTAGCAGCAATTACTGTTAATGATCTTTCGGTCTACCTTCCAATTGATGAAATTTACCATGGAGCCAAAGTAGAAGCTGTTTATTGCGAGAATTCTGAAAAAATTTCTGACAAGGACCTGAAGCAATTTCGAGTGAACATCTTGAATTTCTATGTTCGATTAATGAAAGAAATGTTCAACCGTTTTCTGTCGAATGATATGCTTAAAAAGTTGGAATTGCTTGAGGCTATGGATCCTTCCAACGTTAATGTGAGAAAACCTGGCTCTATCATTCCTCTTGCCTTAAAATTTCCTAACATCATTTCTGAAAAAGAGTACGAAATGTTGAATACCGAGTGGCGAGAGCTCACCTTGGAGGACACAAACCATCTAACTGACAGGGAACCAGAAAAGTTCTGGTACACTGTTTCAAAAGAAAAGTGCGGTGATGAACTTCGATATCCCCTATTATCAAAGTTAATGATAAGCCTACTTGCGTTGCCTCATTCCTCAGCCTGTGCCGAAAAAATATTTTCACTTTTAGGTAATATTAAACGCAAAAACATTTCTTTGTTGAAAACAGAAACTTTATACGCGCTTCTATACTCTAAAAGTTTACTTAGTGGCACTAACTGCATGAAATGGCAGTCCTCTCAAGAATTACTCAAATTAATGACGCATGAGGACTTATACAGCAGTACTGAAGAAGGAGCTACTTTTTGAAAGGTTAGTAAACACTTCCTTTAATATTAAAATATTTATTTGAAGATTTTTAGATTTTGTTACTTTTTGATCCAATTTGTTACCTTTTGAGATGGGAATTTGTTACCATTCACGAAAACCTTCTGGCAAGTTGGCATTTGGCAACCCTGCCTCAGTGTAACTTGGTGCTCCGTCACGGAGGGGCTGCTGCTGGTCCGCTCTCTCGTTGTGAAAATACTGCCAAGTCTCCGTCCTCCACCAAATATCATTGGCACACAACTCTGCCAGCAAATCAAAAATATCACTGTCCGGAACTTAGGCGTGTCGTGTAGGATAAATGATGAGGTCGTTGGAAGTTGAGTTTATTGAAGCCGTGATATTTTTGATTTGGTGTGAACTCAACACTGTTTTTAAGAACAATACTGACTATGTGTGGCTTCGACGGTGGCGGCAAAAGACAAAGCGACGCGGGCAGCCGGGCACACGTGTCGCATAAGCTGCTTGCGTCTCGATATTGCCAGTCAGCGAATATCCCTCTGTCCCTTTTTCCTCTAATGGAAGTTCTAATTTATTTATATTTATTTTTTATCCTGACCTGTCAAGATATACCCATTTCATTAGTTTACTAGATGCAATGATAATTTATTTTTGCTCGTACTTTTTCAACATTATCAGTTATTGTGTTGCATTGATTAAATTAGCCGTGTAGTACACAAGTACCTTTCGACTCCATGCACACAAAAGGTAGTTCAACTAGCGATTCGACTTTTTTGTCACACTCACACCTGCACATTAGAAATCATTTTCACACATGCAATGATAATCGATTTTCCAATTGTTATGCTCAGAATAAAATCGGCTACTGTTTTTATCGAACCTCAAATGTAGATAATCATGCAAGATACAACCCCCAATACCTTTGTTTCTAAAGACTCATTGGTGTTCTTTCTGTCACCAGAATTTCTGAGTTATTTTAAATCCAGAACTTTAAAGTAACCTTAGAGTATACATTTTAAAGTTTTTCTTGATCATTGTATTACTTATCACAATCGATATAACAAAAAATACTTTAATACTCAGGAATTTCAAAATTTAATTGGGTTGTATTACATTCTGTATTTATCAACATTTTTGGAAACGAATGGATTCAATATTTGTTTTCCTTTAGCTGAGATCCAAGTGTTAACATTCCTATAGTTACTATCTAAGAAGTTTTTCTGGTTTAAAAATACTATCACTGAAATTTACGACGGTAAGACAGTACTTAAAGGTATCAGACAAAATTAAGTTAACAATAGAATTGCCTTGTCTATAAAAATTGTTGCTTCATTACACAGAAGCAACAAACCCTATTTAATTGAGTACGACATTGAAACCCTCGCATTTTCTGCTGAGAAATTTTTTTCTTGCATATACTCGTATGAACGAGCGCATTTTTTTAAAACTGTGTATTTAAAATTAAATAAGTGCTGTCATTATTATATTTAATATATAAAATACACAGAGATATTTCAAGTATACCGAACTACTGATTGAGCTGAAAATAATTAATTTATTCGGACTTAAATAATTACATCAGTAGGAGGAGGGGTGGGACCTAGCCCTCTCGAGCAACCAATCGCAGAGCAGCTTTAAAAGACGCCTAGGTAGAGCTGTGCTCGCAAAGCAGGGCAAAAATACGCGTTCGGCAAAAAATCCAATGGAGACTACTGTCGAGTAGTCTACCTTAGCTGATCCGTGCTGTCGCTGATACAGCGATGACAGAGGCGTCTACGATTTAGTAGTCTACTTTATATTTTCCACGGGAAAAAATGGAAGTAGTCCATTAATGCTGTCCACCCTTCAATTGTTATATCAGTACTGAAGGTCCAGCCTGGGTGGTACAGCCTGGAGCTTCTTAAGGCCAAGAGGTAAAAATATCTTATATGACCAAAAGGGCCTTTAAAAAAACAACTCTTGAGGGCATATCTCTGAAGGAGTGAAGTTGGGTCTTATCATACACTAAGGAAGCATCCCCTCTTACAGGTGGCAACTCTTCACAGTAACCTATATCAGAGTTGCTTTAGAGAGTGTTTCCCGTCTCTATACTAAAACTCTTTTTCTGAGAATTAGGGTTAGTACCAACGGAGGTTAGTCACATGTTGTTAAGACAAGTAGTTTCAATTATATGGTATTTTATAATACGAATTAACTTACCTTTATTCGGCTTGTTCTTCAGTCAGTGTTGCTTCACGTAATGGATGTATGTCCTCCAACCGTACACAATGCGAATTCGACAACATCCAACCGTGACACACAACCTCTATTCACGTGACAATTATCCCTATAATAGTGTTAGTAACTGAATCTACTTAGCCTAATATTCTACGAGTACAGATCTCCACAACAACGCCTACTTCCAACGTACAACAAGTAATTCAACCTTTACCTGAGCCTTTTCTTGCCACCAATACGGAATCGACACACGACGCGGCCGAGCACAACCCACAATTGAGGCTGCCCCTGCAGCACCCCTCACTCAAGCCAAGACGTCCCCGTTGAGGTGCCAAGTACTAATTTATACATTATGCCACATCTCTACGTTATTTTAAAATCACAATACTTTAGATGCATTACTTACTGCTACGGAGTCGACATTTCGCTAATACCTCAACTACCATAAACTATCTAAATCTAAATGATAATTTAGACATCTAAACAATAACTTAGTCGGTGATCCAAGCGGGAGTTCTTCTATCTCTCTTCATTCTCTGTAGTTCATTCTCACCTCCATTTTGCTCAACCTTCATTTGCTTCTCTTGGAATGGTAACAGCCCCCCACCTTTCTCACACCTAGCTTCTTCGTCTCGGGCTAAAGGAGGTACTACTGATCGCACGTCAAGTACGTGTCTTGGCATCCCCATCCACTTCAATGTTATTTGATGATGTCTCTCCTGTTACCATGACTCTGCCTCTCTGTGCATTGTAATTTGCATTAGGCGGTTGTACCCACACTTCTTCTCCCGCTCTTATTGCCGAATCATTATGGTGGCCTCCTTCTACTCTTGTCGGATGTACTGACGGATACCTCCATTCGTATTTCTACACCGAGCGTTGAGGCACAGACAGCTCATCTTGTCCAGATCTAGGCGTTCTATTGTACCAATACACAGCCTCAATTAGCGAAATTCTTCCTCTTTCCGGGATTGCTTTCACCCTTCGGTGGTGCCGTTCTACTATTCCATTTCCTGCAGGTCGGTACGCATCTCTAAACACTCTTTCAACATTCCACTCTCGCAGTATATCTGCTAACATTTGAGACCGGAAAACTGTACTGTTATCCATTGATAACTCGTCGACTGGGCCCCTTTCCAAGAAAATATTGTTTAATTCTGTGACGATGTATTGCGTGTTTTCTCTTCTCAGTTCTCGCCACACTGCAAAGCGTCCCGGCCCGCAATCAACGATAGATAAATAGAGTCGTCCTCTATAATGCGTGACGTCGATGGCCAAGCGTCACCAATTGTTTTTCGCGCTTACTTCTCCTATTTCGTGCTTCAAAGGAGCTGGATCAATTGACTCACATCGGCCACACGCTCTCACAACTCTTTTCACGTCCTCTCGCGAAACATTTGGAGCAATTTTTCCGGCTAAGTACTGGGTTTTATCGACTCCAACGAGGTGTTTATTATGCACCTCTATTATATTCGTGTATGCACTAGAGCAAACCTGTTCATGCTCGTCGATATCGTTGCCACCTACTTCGAGCCCACACAGCGACCTTTTCTTCACGCGAGTTAATACGTTCGCTTTATTCTTATCAGCAGGCACCAGTGAAATCTGTATTTTTAGTCCAAACTCAATCATCATTTCTCTAAGGTTTCCCAGCCTTCGTTTAATGAGCATTTCTGCGCCACCTTTCGTGTGGACGCGCTTCTCGGCGCTAACGACAGATTGCAGCTACGCTGCCACTGTTGCCGAATCTGTTACGTTTTTATGGGGTTGCCAGTGTCACATTTTGAATGACAAACAAATCTGGGTGACCAGTTTTAAGTTTTTGATCAGTGTCTAGAGTTAGGTTTAAAATGTTATGCAACAATTTATCAGAAGGTAAGGTCATGGGGGTCCTCTAGTGCACCTCTAGTTGGGGAATTCAATGATAACACGGGGACTCAGCTTTTGTTGATTTATTGGTCTGTAGGGCAGCAGCTGGAGAGAAGACATCCGTTGTCCCCTAGTAGAAGAGATTTATAACCAAGAGTTATGATCAAGGGTTATGATCAATAGTTAAACTTTTAATGAAGTCCAAGGGGGAGAATGAGAAGCAAGAGTGTTGGTTAAGAGTTTGAGTGAAGAGTTTGAGTATGAAGAGAGAGACGAAATGAGATGTGATATCTGACGAGACGAGATCTGATGAAATCTGATGAGGCAAGACTAAACGTCTTGAGACTAGAGCACCTGCGTTGAGACGAGAGCTAACTAGACGAGAGCAGGATTGCCAGGTGTCTGGAAGAGAAGTTTGGGCTGAATTTTTACATCCTCATAAACAGAAACAAACACAAGCACCACACGTAGCAAACCTAAGCAATTACAAGGTTAATCAGAATGAAATGCAGCAGTGAGGCAGACTTATCTCAAAATTTTTTAAGAAAGCTGGAATTTCCTTACAAAGATATAAAATGCATGTCCCTCGTCAAATGGACAAGGAATCTACTCTTCTTAAAAAAAGGTCTAATTTTTTTTAAGACTGAAACTGAGCAAAAGTTGCTTCAGTGAACATGGAGATCTAATCTAGACAAGATAAGTGAGTTTAAATAAATTTAGTTTAATCTATTGAACAAAGTCCTTGATTTTTATTGTTTGATTTAGGATCAATTTCATCTAGAGAGGGAAATGATTATTTGGTTCATATAGTAACTAAAAATTATGAGCACAATTGTTGTACAGACAATAAGGCGTCTTGTGTAAAAAAGGTCGCTCAAGTATGCAAGGCCCAGATATTTAAGCACAAGAATAATTTTATTAATCCTGAAATATTCCTAAGATACAGGCACAATATAGCAACCTAACAAGAGCAAAAGTTTTTGTATAAAATAATTAGAATATCCTAATTAAGGCAGGAATAAAATACATCCTAAACATTGTACAGAAATATAAGGGACATCCTAAGACATAGTAAAAAAATAAAGTAAACCAAACAAGTGATGATAAAGCACATTATGGATATCTTTATTCAGCGGCTATCTTATCTAGCGCAGGATATACCTAGCAAACCATAATATTATGGTTAATCCATGAAATTTAAGATTTTGAAAAAATATCACCCTAGGCAAAATACTTGCAGTACAAAAAAAACTCCACAGTAATATCAAGTGGGAATGATTTATCAATGATACATGGATAGGAATTTTTATATAAAAACTCTATACTTCCAAGTAAGCAACACAAAACGAATTCAAGATAAGATATACCTATTTTACAAGCGAATGAAATCTGTAGTGCCTCATATACATCGTAATTGATTTAGAATGATCTCGGAGTCGTTACAAAAATATGATGTATTTTAGTAATATTTTAGAGTTAGTTTTTATACTTATTTCCCGTCATTTGAGACTAGTATTTTAAAGTGAAAATTTCGTCGTATTTGCGGCTTCAAAATTGTAACCCTCGTCTATAGGAGACCGTAGTCAACCACGAGCCTATAGGCTAGGTGCCCGTCAGTTTCCTGGCAACCGTTACCCAGTGAACAGCAATTTTTATCGACGCTCTCAGACTCTCTGGTGGGTAAGTTTTCCATTGACAATGTGTTAGGAAGTATTGCGTTTCACTTACCTACTATATATTCCTTAAACTTGTCACTTTAGCCTTGCCGAGTTGTGAAGTTGTTGTGCTTTGATTCACGTAACTCCAAGAATTATAATTAATCTAATGATAAAATATTTTGTATAATAACTATTGCATAAGCCATCAAAGTCGTTGTCTAATTTTGTATCACTTCGGGTATTTATGACGAGCATACTGAAAGATCGACCAGCCATTTTGATACGGTTATTAAATTTCATGGCCTCGGATAGAAGCTGTATATCTGCATCTTGTTTTTGCATTTCTTTGACTGCCAGCTCATTGAGTACGATGACTTAGTGTTTACTCAATAGTTGTCTTATAATGTTGTCTCATGATATTAATTCTTCTTGCTAAATTCTGTATTTATTTCGAGTGACTTATGGTTCCTTACTCACTCCTTACTTACTAGTGACTTATGGTTCCTTATGGTTACTTACTCGCAGGCAAAGTTTGTAACAGCAAAATGTAACAGACACCTTTCTATGGATAAGCCATAAAAAAATCTCATAACAGGCGAGTTTTCAAACAAAGGTTAGGCAGAACAGAAGAATAGATAAGAGATACTCTCAGTACTAGTTAAGACCACAAGTTGTTCTCTTATATGCTAAAGTACAAGTCCTAATACTTCGTTATTTCAGGGATCTACCATAGGTGATTTTTACATACGCACATTCTACAAAATTTTACACAAATGATATGAAACAATCCTACACATAATATTTCCTGAAACATAAAGTGAGATTAAAAAAATATATCTAAGTTCTAAACACAATTAAATCTAAACTTACTGTAAAAACACTTCACTTTAAGGCACTAAAACTTACGTTCTTGTCTTCACAAGACCTAAGAACGGAATAGCATCCTTTTTAAACGAGCTGGTATTTGCTTCTGAAGGGTGAAATTTTAAAAGAACCATAGCGACAGTTCTGTAAGTACTAAGGATATTTTTCACAAAATACAGCGAATTTTTATAATTAAAAATTACACGAATCTCGCTTAGAGTTACAAAAACCTAATCACAAAAATAAAAGAAACTTATTATAAAAAGTACGATTTAATTTGTACGTGATTAATGAATACGCTTAATTTGAAAATGATGGGGTATGAGCAGCGATGTAATGCTTCAAATTCTTAACTCTATTGAGGTCATGCCCCACTTAAGTGCTAAGTTCACTCCCTTTAACACTGCCTCCAACTCTGCAACATTGATACAACTGAAATCTTCTTTCTTTCTGAGCCACGTTGCATCTTGAATGGCCTTGCCATTTATTTTTAACACCGCTCCGAGCGCGATTTTACTTGCGTCTGTCTATACCACTCCATGCTGGACATCGGGCACTCACCACCTTTCTCTTACTGGGTCTGCTACTTTTACTCTTTCAATTACTTCCCTAATCATGGCTATTGCATGTTCGCCAACGAAGTCTTCCCAGTGCGATCCTTCGGCCCTTCTTTTAATGTAACTACAGGCGACTCGTAGCCATCTTGCTATAGGGTAGTGCCCACCAGTGTCCCGCAGGCTGAAATCAACTCTCTTCATGTGAGTGCATCGGCGATTTCTGGTATTTTATTGCCTCTGTAAAACTTAAGCTCCTCTCCGACCTTTGACAACCGCAGCCTTAGCACTGCCCCTCCGTCCAGCGCTTCCGGTGCTTTCGTTATCAACCCAAAGTTGTTAAGGTAGCTGACTACTTCTGTAACTGAAACTTTGGTTTTATTAACGAGGATATCATCGATATACGAGCTGGTGGCGTTTTTAATTGTATCATCTATGCTCAAACACGTGCTTCAACACTTTAGACATGATGCGTGGTGCAGAATTCAGTCCGAAACTTAAGCGCGTAAGGCAGAACGTTTGCCTTTTATATTTTACGAACTGGTAGCGCCACAGTTACTTATCAACTCTTAATTGCAAATAAGCTGCTTTCAAGTCTACTATTGACGTGTTTTCGCTATTGACATGTTTCCGCATTTGCGTAATGTTTCGTCGCAGCAATCAATCACATCATCACCAGTATGGTACGCAACATTCGTATTGAGTTCGCGAAAATCCAACACTGGCCTTACTTTGTTCTTTGTTGGCTGTTCTACTGCCATCATCGCGAGAATACTTGTATCGACAGTTTCTTACCACGGTAGAAGAATACCTTCTGTAATCCACCTGTCAATTTCCTTTTCGAACTCTTCTTTTTTTGCACCCGTTTGCGTCCCTTCAAGACAACTTACTCTGTTACGTAATGTAACGGGTTGATCGTTCTTCCAACGCCACTTCACAGTCCAATACTCCCCATTAAATTCTGCATTAAAGTCTGAGTCATCTATGACTAACTGCCCTTGCACTTCCTCTTTCTCCGTGGCCTGCTCTATTGCCAGGCACGCTATTTGTACCCTCGCTAAGCCAAATTCCACTTTCCTGCGCTTAACTGTCACGCCTCCAAGCCTGTCGATGACATCAATCTCAAGTACTACGTCCACGCCGTCCACCAGCCGATCCGACACCACAGCTTAGTGACCACCGGGATTCCTCCTCTCACTACTATCTTCACACGATTTGCCACTTTACACCCCACTTTTTGGCCATTGTCCGGGACTTGAGCGTGCCCCATAGGATAAATGATGATGAGTGATAAATGATGAGTGAATAAATGAAATGAGTGTCCTGACAGGTCAGGATAGAAAATAAATATAAATAAATGAGAACTTCCCTTAGAGGAAAAAGGGACAGAGGGATATTTGCTGACTGGCAATACCGAGACGCCAGCAACTTGTGCGACACGTGTGCCCGGCTGCCCGCGTAGCTTTGTCCTTTCTCGCCACCGTCGAAGCCACACGTAGTTAGTATTGTTCTTAAAAACAGTGTTAAGTCCACACAAAATCAAAACTATCACGGCTTCAATAAACTCAACTTCCAACGACCTCATCATTTATCCTACGGGACACGCCTTAATCCCGGACAGGGTATGTACAACAAAACAATTCGAATTACTCAGTACCTTATTATTACACACTCTCAAAATTTTCAATTTAGGTACTGAAACCGAAAATATAAGATCTTCGAATTTAAATTATTGTTAATGATTGAAAACGTATTGTGTAGCTAATTTATCTATGAAAGGTATATAGAGGGTAATAATAGAATTTACCACTGTTACCTTCAGTTTGTTCCTTAACCATGAAGTTACGTTATTGTCTACGTGTTAAAAGTCAAAACTGAACGATGAATTTCAACACTAAATGAGTATTAATACTATTTCTTCCACAAACAGATACTACCTCGAACGTTGTAGGAGGAACGTTGGAATACTTGCCATAAATGCCACTTGTATGTGAGGATACTGATCAGTGAAACGTACGTATATCAAACGCAGAGGCTTAATTTAGAACATGACTTTATTGTCGAGATCTTTGTGGAAATTATGTCTGGACGGGTAAGAAGATTAAATACAAAAGAATGAGACAACGCGAGTGGGGTTCGAACGTGAACGCGCAACAAAAAAAACCTAAGCAATATGAATAAAAAATGAATTCTGTAGAAATTAAGCAAATTACCTGCTGCATTTTGAAAATAATGTACGACGAGCCTTTCGTTACATTAGCCAAAACAACTACTATTAAATATGTAATTAGATGAACCGTTAAACACCCAAAATAAGAATATCCAGGCTAAGCAAAAGTCATTTATTAATATGGGTAATTTCAAGCAATATCTATTACATAGGTATAACGCAAAGCTCTCTACACACAATGATGATTATAAACACAATTATTCACCAAGCTTATGCGCCGAAGAGAAAACTGAAACAACACGTAAGGTGACGACCTTCCCGTGTAGGTACGAAAGTAGAATGGCAATTGCATCTAGATTATGACCGGTTATCGATTATGGTTATGTAGCAATACCATCGCTGCTCATGCTCCGATTATTTTCAATATTGTGTATTAATTAATCCCGTTAAAAATTAAATCGTACTCTTTACAATAAATTCTTTGCATTTTTTTGAGTAGGTTTTAGCAATTCAAACTGAGGTTCGTGTAAATATTTGTTGATAAAAATTTGCTGTATTCTTAAAATTATTTTTACTTCTTTGCCGCACTGTCGCTATGGTTCTTTTCAATTTCATCCTTCATGAGCCATTCACGGGCCCATTCAAAATACGTTACTCCTTGTTTATCTCTTGTAAAGACAACAACGTAAGTTTTAGTACCTTTAAGTGAAATGTTCTACAGTAAGTCTGTATTTAATTGTGTTTAGGACTTAGATATAAATTTTTAAAAACTCACTTGTATTTTTAGGATATTGTAAGTGTAGGATTGTTTTATTTCATTTGTGTTATTTATGCAAGATGTGCGTATGTAAAATTGCCCTATGGTATATCCTTGAAATAACTAAGTTTTAGGACTTGTACTTTAGGACTTAGGAGAGCCACTTATGGTCTTAACTAATACTGAGAGTATTTCTCATCTAATCTTCTAATCTACCTATCCTTTCTTTTTCTAAATTACAGGTAGTGAATTTTTATTTTATATAGTCACTTAACTACGACAAGGATATTTTCTGCATCGTTTTTACAGCATGACTCAGCATTTTAGAATGACTCAGTGTGAGGCAGGATTAAAAAAAATACTCCTGTGCTTGAATATTGAGGCTTTGCCATACTTAAGCGTCCTTTAGCACGAGACCTCTTATTGTCTGTTCAACAATTGTGCTCATAACTTTTTAGTTATTATGTGAGCTAAGTAATTAATTCCCTCTCTAGATTTAACTTACTCTAAATCAACCATAAAAAAATAACTTTGCTCAGTAGATCGAATTAAAGTAATTGAGACCCAATCATCTTGTCTATATGATTTGCATGTTCACTGAATGCAACTTTTGCTCAGTAGAGTTTCTCTTAAAAATATACCTCTTTTATTAAAGAAGACTAGATGCCTTGCCTATTTGATGAGGACTTGCATTTTACACCTTTATAAGGTTAAGTTCCAGCACTCTTAAAATTTTTTAAATAAGTCTGCTTTACTGCTGCACTTTATTTTAGATTGACCTTGTCATTGTTTGAGTTTGCTGTAGGTGATGCTTGTTTCTGTTCGTGAGGATGTAAAAATTTGGCCCAGACTTCTCTTCCAGACACCTGGCGATCCTGCTCTTGATCTTCACTCATACAAGCTTCATTCATTCAATCTCGGTTTTCATCAAGTTTCATTCACTCAAGATTCAAGCTTCATCCGTCTTCTTTGCAAGAGTAACCTTTCTGCGAAGAAAGCCACTTTAGTTCCCCCTTTGTTCTTAAACCTTATTGGCTCTCCTAGACTTTATTGAGTCCAGGATATCTTCCTGCATTACTTACCTTGTTGGCTCTCTTTGACTTTATTGAGTCCAGGATATCTTCTTGCATTACTTACCTTATTAGATCCCTTATACTTATTTGACGCCAGGAATTAGTTCTTGAATTGCCCTATATTTTAGCTCCCTTACGAACGAGTTCTCTTCTACTCGTGGCCAACGGAAAGTGTTTTCTCTCCTCCAGCTGTCCTACAGACCAATAAAGAAACAAAAGCTGAGTCCCCGTGTTGTCATTGAATTCCCCAACCAGAGGTGCTCAAGATGACCCCCATAACATTACCTTCTGATAAATGTTACATCCAGTTTAGATGCGAAAAACTCACGCCCTTCAGAGATATCTTCGTTTCTAAACGTAATAGTTATGTAGCAAGAATGATATCGCTCTGTATATGATACCATTCATATCGTATTGTATATTTTATTATCTTAATTCCAATCTCGTTACGTATAATAGCAAATACCTTTTCAACATAAATTAACAATAATGTCATTTCTGTCATTCAAAATTAGTGCAATTATCATTATAGAAATTTATGATTGTTTTTTATAGTTCATAGGTAATTGTCTTGATAACTCAGTGACGCATGTTATTTGAAATTAATAACCAGTTCAGTTACCAATAATAACTTAAGACACTTTGTGGCAGCAGTCAACAATTGTTCTAGCCTCAGTATAGCGACGCCGACTGTGATCATTATTGTTTTGCGCGTCGAGCTAGACAGTAGGCATTCTATCTTGTATATTTTTAGACTTGCATTTTTTTTATACTTAAACCTTGTGTTCTGTGATATCCGTGTTCCTTTAGCATCTACTTAGACCTTGCCATTGTCTACCATATTCGTGTCTAATTTTACTCGAGTAAGTCAAGTGCCATTTATTATTTTTATTAATAAGGAAACTGTGATGATTCTGTGCTTGTGCGTTAAATGTAGTTAATTTGATAGAGTTCTCAATTCCTGTGCCCATTACCATTTTTAAAGAAAGAATCTCACTAGTCCAGAGTAATTCAATCAATATTGCTCTAGTTTCCAGTGAGCTCAGGTTTAAGATGTTTACATCGGTATCGATGTGAGATTTCTCCCCGGCTGGACCTTCAGTACGAATATAACAACTCATGCGTGGCACTGGGTCGGGCATGCCTTAGCAACTACCAGTAGACCATGAAAGTAATATAGAAAAATTGGAGAAAAAAGTAAAATGAAATATTGTTTATATTGAAAGATTTATAGAACATGGAATAGCAAAGCCCTTGCTATCCTTCGCTAAATATTTGAGCTTCTCTCTTTTTGCAGGTTGGAACAAAGGAAACATCGTAAACAGAAGAAAAATTAACCTACCTTCAGACGTGGGGCTACATGGACTAGTTTTTGAAGCCCCAAATAAACACGACAAAGAAGAAAAAATGTGAGATATGTGTTTAGGGCCCGTTTCGTCGAAATATTATATAAACTCAATGGTGCTAAAAGTGACTTAAATAAGGATGCAGTCTTGGTGTTTTAATTTTTAAGTATTTTTGGAACTTATAGTTATTCTTAGAATTGTCCTTGTGATTTATATATCTAGAACTTGTAGATCTCTAGATTTTCAGTCAACAACTAGTGCTCAGAATATCTGTGTTTGTATGAAACATCTTTGGCAGCCATGTCAGAATTTCTAGAAAACCTTCTATTGTGTCAGTGATGTTTATAGTCATTATTTTCTAGGATGTGCAGTCCTCGTACTCTGTAGTTTGTGATTATCAGCTTTATTATTTTCATCCCTAACTTGTGTATGAGAAGTTCTTATGTGGAAACTAAATGCAAATCCACTATTTTTAGATATTACTAATTTAGATCTCTTAATTTTGAAAGGATCTTAAGTGTCATGCCTTATGTTAAAGGTTATTTCTTTTCTTTTCTGTTGTTAATGCAAGTATGCTCTCACAAATTAATGCAAATCTTTGATATTTATGCCAGGGATATAATTTAATTATCCCTGCTAATCTGATATCTTGTAAAGTCAATCGTGACTTAAATGTTCTCTTGTCAATGTAAAAGAACTAACACTATATGAATATTAATGAGCCCCTACCTCATTCTAAAGGAGTAGTTGGATTAGACCTTGACAAGATAATCCTACTGAATAATTTTAACTGATGCTGCCTTCTGCAATTTAATCATTTCATGGTTAAGAGAGTTGCATTGATGTTTGATATGGCATACAGATCTTGGATAAGATGCTCAAAATTTCATTTTGTGCTCAGACTTTCGGGAAGGAGTCATCCACCTCTGCTTATACTTCATAAGTAATTACACAAGTTGTTCATACTTCACTACTGCTCCTATTTCACAATTACTCACAAATTACCAAATACTCAGTCACAACTCACAGCTCACAAGTCATAGTTCACACTAACTACTCACAGAAGTTAGAACTGCTCACATCAAACTACTCGTTGTACTCGTGCTGTACTTGTGGACCACACCAATTACCGTCACCGAAGTTCTTGGATAGACCTGTTCTGGACCATGTCATCTTTACCTCCTGGAAGCTTCAGACTGGCTCTACGCTACTCAAGATCATCTAATCATTTAATGCGCCACCTTACTGAAATAAAGCTAAGTCACATTCAGGAGTCCTCTCATTTCCCTCAGTCAGTTCACACGGGCAAAGACACCTGATAATCAGAGAAAAATCTTAATAAAGTTTTGGGAGGTGAAAATCCCATCAGCACTACCTATCATCATTATCATTATCCAAACCCAAGAATTTTACATCAATGTAAAGGAGTGGTTGAATTAAGCCTTGACAAGATATTCCTACTGAATAATTCTGACTGGTGCTGCCTTCTGTAGGTCAATCATTTCATGGTTAAAGAAGTTGCATTGATGTTTGATGAGGCATACTGGTCCTGAATAAGATGCTCGAAATTTCGTCTTGTTCTCAGGCCTTCGGGAGGGAGTTTGTAAAGTTTGGTAGTGCTAGGGGATTTTTAGCAACCAACTTTAACAAAAACCTAATCTATCTGCCCGCGTGATTTGACTCGAGGAGAATTAAAGGCTCGTGACAGGAACTCAGTTTGGTATTTAAAGGAGTCGGCACAAGAAATGGCTTGGGATCTTCTTGAGTTGATTGGGCCAGTCCAGAGCTTCCAGAGGATGATTAGGCCAGTCCAGTTTCAGGGATGAATGGCCAGTCCAGAGCTATAGCAACCGTGGCTTGAGACTAGCACGAGTACAGAGAGTACAGTAAGCGCAGAGAGTGGTTTGTATAGTAAGTGGCAAGTGCAGTAAGAGGGTACAGCAAGTGGCAAGTGATGAGTACTAATACAAGGATCCATAACCTAGTCATAAGTCCAATTGCAATTCCCAGACTATGTCAGGATAAACTGCAGAAGGCAGCACCAGTTAAAGATTATTATGAACCTGCTCACTCTTTAGTCAAGTTTTAATTCCAACATTCTTACAGTGAGGCAGGGGTTTATTAAATTGATTTCATGAGTTATTGTTACAACCAGAAATAATTAAATTGTATCCTTGGCATAAGTCTTAAGGATTTGCATTGATTTTTCGTGAGAGCCCAATTTAGCAATATGAAGCAGGAAAATTATCATTATATGAAAAGGGACACTCTTAGTCTTCCAATATTCAGAAATGTGAATTAGGTAATAGCTACAAAAATAATTGATTTAAACCCTTCACGGAAGTAGCTTTTAGGTTGTAAAAATATTAATACTGAGTTTCCACATATAAAAAGAAACACATAATAATTCATAAGCAGACAAAATTAAGTATATAAATGGTAAAAGCTGCATCCTAATTTGTATCAACGAGGACATGCTGTAGTTTTGAGATTCTGTTCCTAGTTGAAAAGATCTAGTCAACAGAATCTGGTTTGAGTTGTAAATTCACCACAACCACATAATTGGGTTTCTAATCTCTGATGCACATGAGTACAAATATCCTAAGCACACATATCGTAGATAGAAATTGATAATATAAAAATCTACACCTGAGGACATTGCATACTATATTCAATACTGTCTTTAGAAATTACCTATTCGGTAATTTCGGTAACCCATTGAATAACTATTCTTAGAGCACAGTCACTGAGTTATCACAGTTGTCCTATAGAAACAATTCCTAACACTTGACATGCTCTAATAACTCAACGGTAAAGAAGTAAACACTAGGAAAATTTTGACATACACCAAAGAACACAGATACAACTAGCAAGTTAAACACAAGAATTAAGACAAGTCTAAAAATGCTTATTCATAGTATGCTCACCTCCACTACACACACAAACGGATTTAAACAGCAACAAGAGCGATTGGCACAGAGTCCGGTATACATAGTAATGCGGACCGGAAGCGAGGGTAGGATACTACAATGTTGCCCGACTGAGAGTCATTCATTGGGTTGCCCGCTGTCTGCTGATAAAGGAGGTTGTGTATGGGGAGTCGCTCCGTCGGTGAACGTGAGCGGTCATGGCGCTGTAGCAGAAATAACCCATGTCAACGAGTTTCTCTGTAAATAAAACATTTGCTGTTCAAGGTCATGGCGCTGTAGCGGAGGCAACCTGTGTTAACGACACAAAGATGGTCGAGAAGCCCTAGACGAGTGTTCATTAGTGGTCCGTCCAGTGTTCATTGGTGGTCCGTCCAGTGTTCATTAGTGGTCCGTGCAGTATTCATTAGTGGTCCGTCCAGTGTTCATTGGTGGTCCGTCCAGTGTTCATTGGTGGTCCGTCCGGTGTTCATTGGTGGTCCTTCCAGTGTTCATTGATGGTTCGTCCAGTGTTCATTAGTAGTCCGTCCAGTGTTCATCAGCCTCATCTGGAGTCTTACTGCCTTCAGCTTACTACAGGCGCAAAATTTAGAAGGGAACGAATTCTTCGAGTGGAACTACACAGAATAAAATTTCTGTAACTTCTTTCAGCCTGTGTGCTAAACATCAGAATAACAATAAAACATCCCTGAAGGCGTGGAGCTGCATGGACTCATTTCCGAAGCTACAATAAAAGTGAAACAAGAAGAAGAGTCATTCGTTTTTGGAACGCTCAGATCTAATTATTTAATACAAAAAAATATATCTCAAGGTTGTCACTAAGATCGTCAAAGAAACTGTAAAAGTAAGGTTAAAATTCTATAATAATAATTACACCAATTTCTAGTGAGATTGATTAGATGAATGCTAACTTATATTGTAACGTGCTATTAAAGAGATATGAATGATGCATTGAGTGATACCATTCTTGCTACAAGTCATTCACCCCTGTTCACAGGTTATAAGTCATAACTCACAACTTATTGCACACGACTTCCTACATTCAAGCAAACTACCCGCTGTACTCGTGCCGTACTTCAGTACACTGATTGCCATCACTGAAGGTTTGAGTTAGGCATGTCCTGGGCCGTGCCATCCGTACCCCTTGGAAGCCTCAGACTGGCTCAACGCTGTTCAAGATCAGCTAAATATTTTAACGTGCCACCTTACTGAAATAAATCTAAGTCACATTCATGAGTCCTCTCATTTCCCTTATTCAGGTGATACGGGTAAAGACACCAAAAACCAGAGGAAAATATACAAGTAAAATTTGGTAGCTGAAAACCCCATCAACACTACCATTTACCAATTATATTTACAATACCAATTATTGCCAAAACTTTACAATCATTTTTAAACGAATGCTACATTTTCAATATGAAACTACGTTTTAGTTTAAGTTTTAGTTTATAGATGCCAGCGGCGTAAAATGGCTGAAAAATTACCTCGCAAATATTATAAATATTTATTATGTTTTTTGAAATTATCTTCAAGATTGTGCTACAGTATTTACAATATTTTTACCGCCCACTGCAATTTGCATTATCATGATCATCTTTTTTTATCGTAGTTATATAATCACTGCAAGGAGAGAAAAACCTAAATAATATCTAGGGAAGAAACAGACATAAATATGTTTACTATGGCCACTCATTAACCTAGACAATCGAATTTTATTTCAGCATGCATTAAACAACCGTTTATAGAACAAAAACAATGTTTAAAAAAAACTAAAAAGCAGCCAGTTTTCTACTTGCGTACCAAATATTTCCAACCGATTAATCCACGGACCGACAAATGCAAATCCTGCTCATCTGCAGATTGTATTGGTTGCTAGACATGCTAGGAAAAATTGGTTTCAATGAGAAGATAGTGAACATTGTGAAAAGTTTGTATGAGAATACATGTGTAGTATACCGGCTGGGAAATTTAGTGACGGGACAGGTGAGGAGTGTAAGGGGAGTGAGACAGGGTTGTACCTTGTCTCCCTAACTGTTTGGAATATGTACAGAAGAATTAGCAGTCCGCCTGAGAATGAGTGGTATTGAACTGAAAGTTGAAGAGGAAAAACTGAGTTGTTCGCTGTATGCTGATGACATTGTTGTAGTTAGTGAATCAGAGCAGGAACTGCAAATTATGTTGGAGATTGTGGATGCATACAGTAGAGATTTCAAGGTGAAATTTGGAGGAGATAAAAGTAAAGTCATGGTTATAAATAGTGATGAGACTGACAGAGATAGAGAGTGGAATATTGGAGAAGTTAAGATAAGCAGAACTAAGGAATATAAGTACCTGGGAAGTATGCTGAGTGAAGATGGATGTGCAGGAGCAAAAGGTGAGAAAGTGGTAAAAGCGATGCAGTGGTGGGGAAGGTTAATCTGTGTTGCCAAATATAAAGCAAATAAGTATGAATGTGTCAGAGGAATTTGGAAGTATGTTGTAGTACCTGGCATAATGTATGGCATGAATGTTATGGCATGGAATGGAGGAGACCTTGAAAAGTTGGAGGTGCTGCAGAATAAGGTAGGGCGTTTGGTATAAGGCACCCCGAAATGGACGGCTGCAGAAGCTCTTAGGGAGTCTGTTCTTGGGTGGAGTCTATTTTCTGAAAGATTGGTAAAGGCTGTGTTAAATTATAAG
>VCRD01001286.1:51043-61966 GCA_006783055.1 Trinorchestia longiramus
GCCTTTGGTATCCACAATACAATGCTTGTAATACATGCATACCCGTTCTGATTTCAGTTCAAGAATTTCTCTTCAGTAATACATAGCAAGTAATGGCACGGACACACACACAGAGATGGAGGTACATAGTCTATTATATAGGTAGATTAGTTTACAAGACTTTGGCTCTTCTAGACTTCTATCTCTGACAAAATTTGTTTTTTTAATTAATTCAAATTAAGCAAACCCACACAACTATAAATAAGACAAGAAATTATCCTTTTCAAAACCACATTTTTTCAAAAGAAAACATTTTTCAATGAATATTATTCTACCAACATTTTTCAATGAAAATTAATCATTTTTCAATGAATATTATTCTTTCAACATTTTTCAAGCAACATTTTTCAATGAAAATCAATCAATCATTTTTCAATGAACATTCTTCGATCAACATTTTTCAATAAACATTATTCAGTCCACATTTTTTAGCACCAAAATCAATTATTATTATTTTCAGAGAAAGAAAGATGAGGCAAGACTAGACTCAACACCAGGCAGTACACACATTAATGTTTTTTTAGTCATTTAATTATCAAGACCAACCTACACAACCATTTAAAAATTCATGTACAAAACTGTCTACAATAAAAAAACATTTAAACATAAACAATTTGAAAACAGAGAAACTGAAACATATCAATGTATGCCTAAATATATACACATAACTTATATGCCTAATTTTTAAAAGCCTTTTTGCTGAGTTTTTGAAAGCTTTTAACTTCCCAGCAGGTGGAAGAATCGTGGCCACTGCACCTGTTGAGCACTCCAGCAGGTGCTTGATTATGCACCTGTTAAACAGGGAAGTAACTGTCAATTATGCACCTGTTAAACAGCAAAGTAACTGGCAATTATGCACCTGGTAAACATGGAAGTAACTGGCAATTATGCACCTGGTAAACACGGAAGTAACTGGCAAGTATGCACCTGTTAAGCAGCAAAGTAACTGGTAATTGTGCACCTGTTTAACAGGGAAGTAACTGGCAATTATGCACCTGTTAAACAGCAAAGTAACTGGCAATTATGCACCTGTTAAACAGGATAGTAACTGGCAATTATGCACCTGTTAAACAGCAAAATAACTGTCAATTATGCACCTGTTAAACAGGATAGTAACTGTCAATTATGCACCTGTTAAACAGGATAGTAACTGGTAATTATGCACCTGTTAAACAGGATAGTAACTGGTAATTATGCACCTGTTAAACAGCAAAGTAACTGTCAATTATGCACCTGTTAAACAGGATAGTAACTGGCAATTATGCACCTGTTAAACAGGATAGTAACTGGCAATTATGCACCTGTTAAACAGGATAGTAACTGGTAATTATTCACCTGTTAAACAGCAAAGTAACTGGCAATTATGCACCTGTTAAACAGCAAAGTAACTGCTAATTATTCACCTGTTACCCACCTTTCATGAGCTTCTTCTGTTTGTCATCAATAGAAGGAGGTTTGGCCATCTTACTCATGATCGAGTCAAGCAGATCCATGATGGCAGTGAGTCCACGACTCACACAACTCACAGGTCACTGTCACCACTAAAATATAACTCAATGTAAGCCTAAAACCTGCAATCAGATCATTCTAAAATAGATTAAGCACTGAGATAGTTTCACTAGGAAATTATTTGATCAAGATGACAGGCAAGCACATTAATAGAACTATGTTTGTTGTGCACTAGTAGTGCTAGGAAAACATGTATTCAAGAGGCCCAGGTAAAGGTGAGAATTGTGTGCCCGATGCAGCACTAGACAACAACTAGTTGGTGAGTGATATGTACATAGCAAGAACTAACTGGCTTGTGTACAGCCAGAAACTTTAACCCTTTCACGACCAAATTATTTTCATACTGATCAAAATATTGCATAAATTACCACTTATTTTTACTAATCCTTGTGTAATTTTACTGTAATTTTGAACAAAACATTTAGAATATAGGACTAAAGGGAATGATTTTTAAAGTTTTTTGGAGACATATTAACCGAACAGTAGCGAAAGGGTTAAAACTTAATCAACAATACAGAAAACTCAAAAATGGTAATTTCTGCCAGGTATTGAGATTTAGAATTTAGGATCTTTAGAAAAGAATTATTAATTTATTTACCTGATCATCATAACAAAGAAATTGCTGGAGTTTACCTGTCATTTTCATCTAATTTTAAAATGAAAGCATGATACAAGCAACTTAAGTTGTCTTGAAGATCTGTTTTGAAGTTAAGAACATATCTTATAGATACATAAGCTATGATGCAATGAAAGAAGTTCATAGATTATCTTTAATTGATGAGTAAAAAATTGAAGCACCAGTAGGCCTTTTAAAGGAACAAATTCTTACAATTTAATAACAGAATATAAAAAGTGCAACAAGAATATACATTTAGACAGCAATATCCTTCAATAAACAGATCAAATCAAATTATTCACAATATTACATCATTAATAACTTTGGTGAGTACACTGGATATAATTGAAATTTGTCAAGTTTATAATACAGGGTGGCGCATAAGTAATGCACCCTTTTAAAAAATTAGTAATAAATAAAGTATTACTGCAATATACACTGGGTATCTGTAGACAGGATACAACATGGAAATAAACTTTAAGAGTTTCTCTATCAATTGCAATTATCCCCATCGTTATAGCTTTCATAGTTCATTTATTATTAATTTTTTAAAAGGGTGCATTACTTGTGCGCCACCCTGTATGTGGCCAGTTTGATCATACATGAAAAATCAATTAAAGTTACTGGTGCATTTCCCAATACCAACTTTAACTTTAACACCAACTTCAACTTTAACTTTAAACCAAGAGTTGACTGCAGTTAGGGGCTTTGTTACAGCCTTTAATTTCCTCTAAAAATACACACACAATAGAGTGGTATCCCTGAGTTTATTCCCATGCTAAATAATGCCACACTGGAGCCAATTTTTTTCAGGCTGTCTAAAAAACCTCAAATGATTTACTCAGTCATATACCTGCTCAATAACCAGAATTGTCAGATATGCCTTTTCATTTTCCTTCCAATTATTTCACTTAATGCAAAGAAACTCTCTTGAATACATTTATCTCTTCTAAAACCATTTTGTGTTCATTCATTACTCTTTGTTCTTCCATGACATGTTTCATGCTTTCATTCAGAATGCCCGCACAAAGCATACTGTGTCAACCAGAGCAACGAGTCTATAGTCTTTTAGTTATTTTATGCTCTTATGTCCACTGTTATGCAATAAAACTAAATTACATTTGTTGCACTCATTTGAAACTTTTTCACTATTCTATATGTCATCAAACATTTTAGCATCTCAATTATAATCCTACCAACATGCTTACAGAACTTGTATAGAATTTCCCCACTTGCTTTCCCCATTTTTAAAAACATCAATTTTTCAAATGTAATTTCCTCTTCTATTTGTAATTCACATTTGCCAATCTGAAGAGTTCCTGGTTCTTCCTCTACCAATGGCTCACTCATTCCATCAATGTGTTCCTAAAAGCCCACAACTTCTTTTACTATTTGTACCTTATCACACAGTGTACACCAACCAATACTAATTCATGGATTTACACTTCACTATCTTTATTAAATGCTTGTATGAAATTATCCCTCTCTTTAATTTAATCTGGACCCTTTATCTGAGATTTTCAACTTTTTGCTTCATCTTTCACTCTAGCCTCAAACATCATTCTCTTTATCCTCTTTTGCTGAGTTTTGTACTCATCTCACACACTCTTCCATTCAACTTCTGCAATCATATCTTTCATACAATATTTGCATTTTACATTGTTTCTTATTCAAAATCTTTCTTTTCATTTGTTCATCTTTTATCTCACTTTTAAACCACTTTGCTTTTCTAATACTTCTTCTGCACTTTTCCAATCATTTGCCCTGCTGCTTCATGCAATGATTTTGTGATCTCTTTGTCCAGGTTATTTATAATACATTTCTATTTCATTCATGCATTTTAAGTGCAGTACAAAATTCTTTCCAGTTTACTAATTTCAAGCATCACTTTTTTCACACTGCTCATCTCTGACATAACCTCTTTTCTGTCCCATTTGTACTTAACCCATTAATGACGAGAACTTTTTACTAGATGTTCACTTGATGTGGCTTCAAAGCCAACTGAACATGGTGTAACTGACATTTAAGAACCAAACATGTTCAGAAAATGTACAAGCTTTGTATTGAACCAATTAACCCACAAAAATCGATACATGATAATGCAGTTAAATTATTCATGCATTATTTTCCCGTGGTTTCAAATGGAACCGCTCATCATTAATTGGTTAAGAACCAGCATTTGGTGACCAGTATAAATTTCAAATTCATATTCATACACATTAATTTCTCTTACATGCCTTCTTGCTTTAGAATTCACTCTCACATAGTCAATTGCTGCTTTCCATTCCTTACTACAACATGCATGCACATCATTCTCTACTGTAACATTCACATATTAAAACTCATTTCCTTCACAGAAATCAGTCAATATACATCCATTTTCATTTACCCTCTCACCAAGTATACCAACATGCCCATTGATGTCTCCTATTATAGCCCTGCTATAATGCTACAGCCCTGCTAAATTCTTGCACTACTCTTTCAAGTATGGTATCCTTCTTAACGTTCTCATCCTGCGCTAAAGCAGTGATACCTCCAGCCATGCTATAGACTTAGACTTAGATTTGAGAGCCAGCATTTGGCTGGGGCCTTTGTAACAGCCTTTAATTTCCTCTAATACACACACATACAACAGGATGGCATCCCAGAGTTTTTCTCCTGTGAGCCAGGGTTGTCTAAAGTAATTCCTCTGGGGCCACCCTGAGTCATTCAATACAAATGAACCAGCCAAGTGAGAGCATCACTGGAAGGTCCAGCTTGTCATAAACAGACCTGCATGCTTAGTAGGTAGTCACATTGAAGAAAAATGCCTATTCAACATCACTGTTGCTTATTCCATGCATGCACTAAGAAATCTTTCATTGCATCCACAAGTAATGTTACATTCCTGATCCAGCCCTACAAGATATCTCATACCAGAGTCCTCTTCAACACACCTTGCATTCCACTTGTTTTCTCCACACTGCTCATGGACCACATCCATGAGGCTCTCTCGCTCCTGTTCATACTTACTACATTCCAGGACCAGATGTTCAACTGTTTCCTCTACTCCTCTGTTACACTGAAAACATAACCTTGTATTCCCCTCATTCCACCTCCAAGTACGCCTATTCACACTTAATGCCTTACATCTGACGGCAAACAAGAGTTGGCTGCCAAAACTTCCATCATAAAACATTTCAAACCTTAGTACCTTCTTACTGGCATACCAAATTAACCCTTTAGCAACAAAAACAACCATACAGTCCTCTTTTATGGTCTTTGGGAGAATTGTTCTAATAATTAAACAGTGAGCAATATGAGGTTGCTACTAAGTTTGAACACAGCAGCATATTACAGTGTCATTCTTTTGGCTGCCTGGCTCTCAGCGTGCTTCATTGCATCAGTGTACAGGCTGTCTTTGTAAGCTTAGACGTAAAAACTAGAAAAAGAAATTGGTCACTAAAGGGTTAAAGTAGTTTTCCCATTCATACTATGCTTCCATTTGTTCAGGCCATGCTCATTTGTTAGTTTTTCAATTTCTTTCTTCCACTTATTGCAATCCCACTCCATTCCTTTACCTCCATGACCTCTCAATAACCAATCATCCATAGTTCTTCTAATTCTAACACAAACAGTTTTCTGAATCTTCAGTTTTCTTCATACCCCAAGCAAATTTCCTCCCAAAGACTTTCACTCAGATTCCATTCAAAGATTTGTTTAACCCACCTTTTATTCTCCATTCACTCAATTCTCACCTTAAAATTCAACACAGCCTTTACCATTCTTTCAGAAGACAGACTCCACCCTAGATCCCCTCTAAGAGCATCTGCAGCCGTCTATTTCGGGGCACCTAATGCCAAACGCCCTACCCTATTCTGCAGCATCTCCAACTTTTCAAGGTCTCCTACATTCCATCCCAAACATTATATTAGGTACTGCAACATACTTCCAAATTCCTCTGACACATTCATACTTATTTACTCTATATTTGGCCACACTACTTAGCCTTCCCCACAACTGCATAGCTTATACCACTTTCTCACCTTTTGCTCTTGCACATCCATCTTCACTCAACATACATCCCAGGTACTTATATTCCTTAGTTCTACCTATCTTAACTTTTCTAATATTCCACTCTATCTCTGTCAGTCTCATTACCATGACTTTACTTTTATCTCTTCCAAATTTTATCTTGAAATCGGTACTGTCTCCATTTACAATCTCTAACATCATTTGCAGTTCCTGCTCTGATTTACTAACCACAACAATATCATCAGCATACAGCAAACAACTCAGTTTCTCCTCTCCAACTTTCAGTCCAAAACCACTCATTCTCAGGCATTCTGCTAATTATTCTGTATATAGACCAAACAGTAAGGGAGACAGGGTACAACCCTGTCCTACTTCCCATACACTTCTCACTTGTCCTGTCATTTAATTTCCCAGCCGGTATACTGCACATGTATTCTCATACAAACTTTTCAATATGTTCACTATCTTCTCACTAAAACCAATTTTTCCTAGCACATCTAGCAACCTCCTATGGTCTAGTGTATCATACACCTTCTCAATATCCAAAAATACAAGATACACCTTTTTATTTTCCCTCCTCTTTCTTTTTCTTTCAATTATTTCACTTACCACAAACAAATTATCTTTACCCCATCTATCTCTTCTAAAACCATTCTGTTTCTCACCCATTACTCCTTGTTCTTCTACCACATGTTTCATCCTTTCATTTAGGATTCCACAAAAAATCTTACTGAGTCAGCCAGAGCAATAGGTCTATAATTTTTTAGTTCTTTCATATTCTTATGTCCACCCTTATGCAATAAAAGTACATTACATTTATTCCACTCATCTGGGACTTTTTCACTCCTCCATATCTCATCAAACAGACATCTCACTATCTCAATTATACTCCTACCACTACACTTATAGAACTCATATGAAATTCCATCAGGGCCACTTGCCTTCTCATTTTTCACCTTTTTTTAAAAAAGTTTCAATCTCAATACATGTCATTTTATCTTCTATTTTTAAATCATATTCCCCAATCTGAAGCGTTACTGGTTCTTCATCTATGAAAGGCTTATTCATTCCACCAATGTCTTCCCAAAAGTCCACAACTGCTTTCACCATTTGTCTGTGATCACTCACTTTGCATCCATCAACTACTAATACATAGATTTGTACTTCATTACTTATGTTATTGCCTCGTATGAAATTATACCACTCTTTAATTCCATCTGGACCTTTGTTTCTGAGATTTTCCACTTTTTGTCTCTCACCTTTCACTCTAGCCTCATATATCATTCTTTTTACCTTCTTTTGCTGAGCTTTGTATTCATCCCATGCACCTTGCCATTCCACTTCTGCAATCCTATGTCTTTCAAACAATTTTCGCATTTGGCGTTGCTTTTCATTCAAACCTTTCTTCTCATTCGTTCCTTCTTTATCTCTCTCGTAAACCAGAAATATGCTAGAAATATGTTTTGCGGGACGATAAAATCAGTCCGGAATATTAGTTCTTCATTGTTCACTTTTTTCACTCTTTTAAAATTACATTAACACGGAAGCAATCGTGCTGAAATAACATTTATCTACCAGGAAAAATTTGTGAGATGTCCGAGTAAAAATTTAATGTTTGATCATGGTTGCGTATGTCGTTTTTATGATTAACCCGAATATTCAATTGCTTGGAGTGAAGTGTATTTGCAAAATATTTGAATTTGGCTAACGCAGACGTAAGGGACAAAATTGTAGTTATTATTTCAGGCGCTTTTATAAAGCTTTTTCACAGTCGATCTATACCTTCCAAAATAAAAGTCTCATCTAAGACAGTACCTGTAATTTTTTCGCCTACTTTAAAGGTTAAACAATGATGTTAGCATTAGTCTTTCAATTTAATTTTGTAAACAAATGATGCTAGCAATTATTCATCCATACATACATCTATATTTCTATTGTCTCTGCATCGTGGAAAGTTTGCAGTCCGATCAAAAAATGTCTTTTTACCATTAAATAACTGTAATAGAATGTGATTGAAAAATAAACATTAATGCATTTTTTCATTTTTACCTCACAATAAAACACTTGTTTCAGGGGTAGACTACTTTATTACACAAAATAAAAACACTAATACGGAAAGCCAATATATGTTTAGAAAAACAAGGAGCTTCATTACTTCAAACATATTTTTACAGCAAATGAATAATTCTGACGTATTAAAAATGAAGAGTCAAATAATTAGATTGTTGCTGTTCTATAACTGGTGCATACTTTATACCAGAAAAAATAATATCAAATAATTTTCATAAATAATTGAATGATAATTGCTATGATAATGAAAAATTGTCATCAAATTGTATAAGAATTTATATTTTTGTTTGCAGGTAAAAAATAAATCCATTAGAAAATGTGTTTGATATAGCGTGTGTAGGGCTAACACTTAACATACCAATTTCTCCCCTCATACATGTTTATAGAGTACATCTCTACTTCATGTGTCAGTAAGAATTTACCATACATTGATATGTTTATGATGGAAGTTTTGGCAGCCAACTCCTGTTTGCCATGAGATGCAAGGGCCAGCAAGGCACTAAGTGTGAATAGGCGTACATGGAAGTACAGTCAAGGGAATAACTAGTTACATTTGCAGTGTAAGAGAGAAAACAACTGAACATCTAGTCTTAGAATGTAGTAAATATGAGCATAATTGAGGGAGCTTTATGGGCGTGGTTTGTGAGCAGTATGGAGAAAACAAGTGGAATGGCAGGTGTATTGAAGAGGACTCTGGTATGAATTAACTTGTAGGGCTGGATGAGGAATGAAACTTGACTGTTGTGAATGCAATGAGAAATTTCCATATGCATATATAGAATAAAAGTCGTTGACGTTCAGCAGTCAGTTCTCTGGATTAGAATGCGACCACCCACCCAGCATGAGGGGTTGTTTATTGCAGGCTGGGTCTCCCAGTAATGCCTTCACTTGGCTGGTTTTTTTGCATGGAATGGCCAAGATGGTCCCTGAGGAATTATTTTAGACCACCCTTGCACTCACACATAAAAGCTCTCAAACATGACTCCGTTGAATTGTGTGTTTCAGAGATAATTAACGGTTTTACATAAGCTTCGACTGCAGTCAACCCTCACTCTAAAGTTAACGTTAAAACAAAATTCTTTCATCTCACATTATTTTCTCTAACAATATTCTTTGCTCATTGTAGGGCCTCTACGAGCCTCTACTTCAAACTGCTGCTACTTCAATCATCACTACGACCTTTGAGATCCTGTCAATAAACATCATCATTATGCTTAAGATATAAACATTAAGAATTTGAAAATCCAACTTATTTGTACTGAATGTTCGATTCTAAATGAAGCTTCTTATTTTCTTGACCTGTAAATCATCGAATGAACGACAATAATATTTTTGCTCCATACATCGCACTGGCCGACTGAAATACTAAAGATTTTCTCATATGCACTTACAATTATGTATGTTAGTCTCTAATTACGAAGGAAATTTGTTGGCTTTTGCAACATTGAGCAATACATCATCAGGAATATTCCTTTCTATACCAGTGAAATGAATTTTAAAAGAGCTTATTGATACTATAAAACGAAAAACTCCTTCTATTCAGAAAATAAATAAGGTTTATTTCAGCATGATTCAACGTATTTTAGATTATACATATAAGAAAGATTCTGTTCAAATTACGATAAATTGAATGGTTGGATTTGTATAAACTATGGAACATTGATTGAGATAGATTGTGAGCATACTTTATTAAAACTTATTACATATAAGCATTATTTGTAAAGAGAGTTATAGCTGTTTATGAAAAAGACATGAATTGACAATCAAGTGGAGAGGAAATGAGTTCAGGAAGAAGATGAGACCCACGAAGCGAAGCTGGACTGACCTGCAATGGCACTAATAAGAAACACTTTCCAAATATACCAAACAACTGGACTAATGAGCAAAATTATTAGGTTAAATTTCATGCATAAATATTCATTATGTTGTATGTCATCCGATATGTGTAAATATAGGGAATAGTTACGATGCTCATTTGTTATGCAGTGAAAAACTGAATTGATTTAGGGTAAGATTTTACCCGTATCTACTTAGTTCATAGACACAAATTTAAAAAATCGCTATATTTTTTTAAGACAAATGTAACACTACAAGTAACACAAAATGAATGATCTCATAAAGGTTATGCAAATTTAAAAGAGATACACCAGAACTCTATTTAGTATCGTACAGTAAAATACCTGGTTCCCTATCATGACTTTCTAAGCATTGATTGCTAGTCGAAGATGCATTCGGTAACAGATTTTGAGTATCCAATTCCAAGGCCAAGCTGTGAGTGCACAAACGACCTTGATGCTGAACCTCAGCAATAAAAGTCGCACAGATGCTCTTCCTCATACGGGTCTATGTTCAAGGTCTACCGCATGATACGAGTTTTTTCTACTAAACGTTAATAGATGATAATATTATGATAAAGAAATGATACCAACAATCAATTTTATTTGTTTAGCAGAGATAACACATTAAGACTGTGGAGAATCAGATATATATTTCTCAAGCTCATGTAGAAAATTTTTACGAGAAACGTATAGCTATAGTTATCGTAGCAGATGTTGTTATAAAATGACATTTTAAATGATATACATTGCATAGTTCTGTAACTGGTAAGAGAAATTTAATTAGATGAATGAAAAATTATATTAATGGATGAGGTTCTGGAATATGCGCGTTTTGCA